>JAUKNK010000294.1:470000-642132 GCA_030765055.1 Mantis religiosa
AATTATTGCCACTAATATGAATCAAAGGATTTTGACATTTTATGACATACGTTCTTTACATCTGCGGCTTTAAATGCTCTTTAAGCCCCAAAACGGGTTAAAGAATTTAAATCTTTGAGCAACGATTCTACGATATACACTTCTGTAAGATCTTTGGATTATTTGTAATCTAACAGTCAGGGATTTCAATATCAAGTAAACGTCGTTTGAATAAGTAGGACATAACCAGGAAGTTTTATATTCTCTAAAATGTCTGGAAAACCATTTGCGGGGTCCTAAAATCCAGAAAGTGTGCATCCGTCATTGAGCCTTAACAAGTAGCTGAATTGTCACTGATTTCTGCAAGGGTTTAACCCTCTATATAGCTCAGTGTCACTTTCACGTAACGATCACTTTTAACGCTCTTTTGTTATCCTGTGGACATTTCTAACCTGAAAGTCACAAAATGGACGCCTTGTTTGGGGCTTGTGTGGCTATTTAGTACATAATGTATTCAACAGGTTGAAGCCAAAGCAATACACACAGCCATTTTGAATTTTGATGTCGCTTGTGGCAAATTGAACAAATTTATTTTATATATCTCTGCAATATACTTTGAAAGAAAAATATTAGGCAGTATGGCTAAAAGTAAAATTACTTATAGCTTAAAGCACTGAACCTGATATAGAAATGCATACCATTTATTAATTTTAAACAAAATAGTTGTTTTACCTGTAAGTTACAGTGGACTACAATAGTCTATATAATAAGTAAGGTTATGGGTGCACACTGGAGTAGAAGGAAAGCTATTTGTCCAAAATTTCATACCAACATTCAATACAGTTACACTCTATTTTATATGTAAAGCACAAATGTTGGAATTTTATTTCTGATATACACCATATATTTGATAGTTACACTCCATGAACCAAATGAAGCTTTCAAAATCTATTTCGTTTTAGTTCGAATATTATGAATACTCATACTTTTTGGCATGAAGAATAAGAATATTATAATTGCTGGTCCAATAAATGTATATGAATGAGATGACTCAAATGTTGTATCTGATAGTGATGAAGAAAATGAGTTCAAAGCTACCAGTGCCAACACAATTATATCAGAAGGTGAAGAAGAATCAACTGATGAGCTATGTGTAAAGAAGCAGCATCTCTGCCACTCCTGTTCTAGATTTGGAAGAAAGTGATGAAGATATTTCTGAAGCCATATATAAATGATGTGGAGAATATCAAGAGACGACGGGCTCAACCAACACTTCAATGGAAAGGGCTGTTATTTGCAGATTCTGATTCTCTACAGCCACCAGTACACGATTTAGAAAAATTCATTGACGAAAATTGCCTTTCTTGGATCTCTTGTTAAACAAATTTGTACAGTTTTCATAATAATCCAGTCAACAGCATAAATGTTACTACTGAAGACCTTATACTGTTCATACGTTTGTTTCTAATATCAGCATGCCGCCAGATATAGAATGCATTGTTTATCTTTCATAAATGTTTCAATAGCCTATACAGAACTCTAATTTTATGATTTAGTACATTGTTTGGAAATGCACAGAGAAATGGACAGTAAAAAGCTAGTTATTAAGTATAGTTTTCATTTTGATTCCTCTCTATGTAATGCCTTAGATAATTTCTGCTATAGCCTTTGTGGCCCATCGTAACTTCAAAGTAACAAAATATTACTTTTAATTAAGATTACTCTTTTTTAATTTGACAAATGCTTATAAGTTTCGTAATATAACTTTTAACAATAATACTGGGGGAAATTTTTTTTACATTAATAGTTAACAACTTTGGGCTGTAAAGGGTGAAGGTTCATTTTATGCCGCCACACGATAATCATTGTATATGTTTTTACACAAATGCCGAAATATCGAATGTACTTCGCTCTCAGCACCCGTATGTACAGCACTTGTTAGGGCTATACAAGGAGGCAAAGAGAGAAATATCTTCCATTTTGCATAGACAGAACGGGAGACCCGCGGTTTAAATCCCTGCCATTGTATTGAATTTCTCTATCTGCTCATTACATCTTAACCGAGAATTCGTTATTTGGTTGCTCAATAGCCCGTACAAGATTAAAGAATCTCTCTCCCGAATGACGGACAACTCATGTGTCTCTTTCAAATTACCAGAAATACACAGTGTCAATTTATACATGACAACTGCAAGTAGTGTGGGAGCAGCCCTTGGTGAGAATAGAAAACAATTACACAACCAAGACATATATCAGTGTTATCGTCAAAAGTCAAATGCAGAGAGTTCTCAAATCTCAGGAGGTATATATACATGCTGCAGGAGTTTTCATCTCCGCGAAACGATTATGTGCTCGTTCCCTTTTCTCCCAGTTTTCACTTTAGCTGCTACCAACTTTCAGGTTCAAGAGAACCATGTAACAATCAGCAACTGCTGAAGATCATAATTACAATTTCTTAACAGAGTCTTTTAATATTAATACCACATCTTGACAGCGAGCCGTATCACAGGTAGAGCCATCTCTCGGCACCAAGGCGCACTCCGTAAGGGATCGATTCTTAGTTGTGACCATCTGGCGGACAATCAGTGAACTATAACACCTCTTCTTACATAATATATGTTTATAATAGAAAGTCAATGTACCCATACTCTTTTCGCAACAAACTCCTAAAAAACAACATATTTTTCTATATGCTCCAAGGTCCAAGTATACGTTTAGAAGAAATTGTGTCAGTATATATTTGGTTGTAGATACAAGACGTGTACAACAGTATAAGTGAGAGATAATTTTAAAAATGTAGGTAGTCATATGCTGCCATTTAAATTATTTGCCGTTCCATTTAGTAATTCAAAGATCACACTATTTGTGGTCATTAGGTTAGAATGAGAGAATTGTAATGCAAACACAACAGTATATAAATTAGCTTTCTGAAGCGTCGCTTCCGTAAATATTAAATATTTAGAAATACCCAAAATCGCCCGACGCTAATTCAAGGCCGATTCTCAAAATCGGTTGCCATTTATGGCATTTATGATAAAGGAAAGGAGTGTTTAAACATGTTGAACATTATATTTGGACACAACTGCCAATAAAATTGTCATTCGGCTGAGAGGTGTTGTTACAAAACTTACCGATTTTGTCTTGGTGTTGAGAGATGGTTTTGCCTGTTGCATTTTGTTACGTTGAATTGGTTAAGATGTTTTATTATTATTTTCAGACTTTTTGACCAAATCTACTTATGATGTAGAGATATGTTTACATTTAAATAATTCTTTTCAGCTAAAAGTAAACAGTGGCTGCGGTGTGTCCTGACACAATATCATACCAACAAACTACAGTGTGTTAGAACGGAATTGCTCTAAACAAACTGCTCATATATGCGCACCCTACGAAACCGATTATTGTGGATATACTTTTTCATTCAGTGTTGATCTGCTTAATTGTGGTGCTACCTGTATATAATTATGTCAGTAGGTTTGGGAATTCTCTTCCTCCGGCACAAATGCCTTGCAGGTATACGATTTTGTTATTGTGTCTTTGCATTTGCGTGGGAAACACTTAGGTACTTCGGAGGAAGTAATGAAGTAAAGGACACAGAGGAAGTTATGTACCACAGTCAATAGATAAAATTAGGTAGCTAAATTCCTTAAGAATTTCTGTTTGAATACACTTCGCGCTACAGGAGCTGCGACAAGAGTACGGCGTCTGGCGCAGAAGTGAAATACCAATTATAGAGCAAGCATCCGCGCGATATGTCCAGCACCAGTATTCACCACTAAACCTACAAGCATATGTTTACAAGCTCTGGGAATGAATACCTCACATCAAAAGGAGAAAAAACACCACAAGAGTATTAGTTCTATAATTTTTGTTTTCTTGGTCTTATTGAAGGCTTACGTTGAAAACTCCTCAACATATAAGGCTAACAACAGACGCTCCAAGCGTCCTTATTGTTTTAAAAGGGAAGATCTTCCACCGTTGGTGTCTAATGCTAACTCCCGGTCCATTGTTTGTTTCCTCAGTTTAGCTTTCAAACGAGACAAACGTTTCTAATATGTTTAATTAATACATTCCACGATGCACAGTGTGACAGCTGTTAATCCTCATGCTGTAGTTGAGGCTGTACATCAGCAACAATTTTGGAAGTATGCCTGTTCTGCATTTGTATGTGAATATGGATGTTACGTATCTTACCCTACCACGTCTTAGAAGTGCTCTCTACAGGGAGTTATCCAGCTCACACTTCCATATTTACTACATGAGGATGTGCCCCTATAAATGAGAGAGAACACGTGGTTTGTGTTTGTGCTCCAACAGATTTTAACATCTTTGTTCTAGAAGCAAGAGTCCCCATGTCTTTATTTTCCTTCTTTTTTTTCTTTACTTTACGTCCTCCAACGCAAAGTCATAACAGACCATGAATGGAATATTTGAAATGATACTCATATGAGCCCAGGGTCCATAGAGCTAAAAGTTACCTGACATTCGTCTTTTTGGATAAAGGGAACCCCGGATAAAACCTTATCCAGCTAACTCACCCTGACCGAGATTCAAACTCGGGACCTGTAGAACGTGACGCAGACACGCTGCCATCTATGCTACCGAGGCGGTTGAATCCTCATAGGTGGTTGTTAGATTGGACTTGGAAGGAAGTTGAAGATAAACCTTTATTAATATGAAAAAAAAATTGAGAGATATGCTTCTACTACTTTGGAACGGAATTTCGAATGGACTGGTTAGATGAGATGACATCTGCATGGATTGTCTCGAAGCCCCAATTTGGGAAGCTATTTGCAACCAAATTTCAGATTGGTTTAAGTAACTTTATCCCCCATTGTGTTGCCACTTCTCAAAATATTTCTTATTATGCTACCCTTTGCTGCAACAGCCGACGCTCAAAGGTCACATACCTAATGGCGTGGTGTCGGACTTTTTACTTTGGAAATATTTTAGCATATTTGAAATACACTATTCTATTCCTTATAAAACATACTGATTGTTAATTCACGTTAGAAACAGACAACGCACTTTGCAACATTATTGAATGAATAACATTATACGCGTCGGTTTACTTCAAAATATTAACTTGAAATCGATTTCCCTCACACTGATAAGCCTTTGCCGTTGCTACTGCAATTCAATAATTTGTCATTTGTTCACGTCATTTTTCGCGACTAACTTTTCATTAACATATTAAGTAAATGACATTATCATTTGTTTAAATAATGTTTAGACAACTTAACATTCAAATAATATTTGTTATAATTCCAGACAGCCATTTTTAACGCTAAGCACTTAATTTTATTACTATTCTTTCGTTTCTACATATTGAATCACAGGTTTACCTTCAATTGTTTCTCAATCTCATTGACTTTTAACTTTCACCAATTCCTCATGATTATTAATATTTTACACCCTGAATATTATTTTCAAATAAATAAGTAAGTTTGACTTTTCAGGGTCAAATTAAGACGACTGTTACACCTTTCCTCTTTGTGTAAGGAATCCATGACCAAATTTCGGAAAAGTTTTTCAATCAGTTTAAGCACAAATTAATATCAAATTCTTAATTAAATTTTGGGGATAGGTACTCCATAGGGTACTTTCTCATTTTATTACTGACAGTTAACAAAAAAAACTTCTTCAGTAGGTAATACAGATAACTGCATTATAAACTTATTGAACCTCGGTCATGGACTACTGCTGGCTTTATCCGCTGCTTTTGAAAACTAAAAAACAAACAAAAGGAGTGCAAGCTCTAAATTATATAACCTGCATTTTTAATATTCTGTTAATCCTAGAAAGAATATCATTAAACACATAGGTAACATTATTCAAAACCTGCACGCCTATAAATTTGATTTATTTATCTATTACAATATAGAGATTATTATTTTTAATGTTCTAAAATACATTTTATATATTGAGTCGACATGAAAAGTTCAACGCCATGGCCAGGGTTTTAGCCATATATCTCCTACTTTGCGCCCAGTCGCAATATTGTTAAGCATCTACTAATTTCCATCAATTAACTTAAATAATAAGAATTTAGCGATGAAGCCTGGGACTCAAGTACTTGCAACAGTAAGTCGCCACAAACAGCGTATGATTAATACGAGAGCCCCTAGTGGTTTAACGGTAAAGTATTCTCAACTTGAGAATTTAATGTCATGACGGGACTTTGGCCATTGTAGCTCAATGACTAAAGAGCAACTGGAGGGAAACCAGGAGATCCGTGTTTTAACTCCCAACCATGGCATTGAATGTTTCGGTTTGCCACTATCTACCAATTTATTAAATTGCACTAGATATCATATTTTTAATTAGGCATAATGGGTTAAGGCATCATGCCTTGGTACCCTACCATGGAACGAGCCTGGGTTCGATGCCACCCCTGGGGAATGCAGATTATAAGTCCCAGGTATTGGAGCGTTGCCCACTCATATCTTGAGGACAGTGAGGAGATACACTAGGTAGGGCCACGCCGTGGCTCGGAGGTTGGACCGCTTGGCTCTCACCAAGGTGGCCCGGGTTTGATCCCAGATTTGTGGTGGACAACACGGCGTTGGAGCGGGTTCTCTCCTGGACCTCCGGTTTCCCCCGCCAATTCATTCCACCGGTGCTCCATCTTCTTCTCATGCATCATCAGTGTCACTGCCTGCGGTGCCATATGTAGTAAAAGCGGGCGTTAAACACCACACATTTATATTACACTAGGCAGCAGCCGTAGTTGCATAAGACAACTCTCCGGCTGGGGGTGCAAAGATGCTGACCACACCTCTTCCCCGTATTGGATAGATGATCGCCCACCTCAACCTTGCATAGCAGTAGTGAGGCCGGTAGTCGGTGGGAAGGCATTGGTTCATGGTTTGATTTGATTTGCATATATAATAGGTAAGGGGGGTATTGCACTCCAACCAAGGTTTTGATAACAGGATTTCACGGAAAATAGGTTGTACTATTGTGTGTGTGTGAGTTAGTGTGTGTGTGCGTGTGTGCGTGTGTGTATGTGTGTGTGTCTGTGTGTGTGTGTCTGTAGGTAGTATAATTCTAAAACATAAATGTAATTGAATACAACACTTGATATTCAAGTTCAGCATGTCTTACGCTCTACGAGGGCTGTTCAATAAAGCATAATCATATTTTTTTTGCAGTCATTGTTTTTCGAATTAAAATTCAATCTCATTATATTCTGTTAGCTTAATGTGAAACAAACATGCCGTAGTATGTAGCCGTAGCCAATACAGTTGAATCTCGATATATGCCGTAGTAGTTTCATTGTAAGTACTCTTGGCTCCCACCTGTAAGTACCAGGCAAGTTCAGACATGTACAGTATCGCTTACCACTGCAATGGAGGTAACATGCAGTTAAAGTTGATGTTAGAGGAGGATGCAGAGTTTCTTTCCAACATCATTACTGCTGATGAAACTTGGCTACATCATTTTGATCCTGAGAGCAAACAGCAAAGCTCAGCATGGAAATCTCCTTCACCACAAGCACCCAAAGAAGCAAAAATGGTTGCTTTTGCTTCGAAAGGTATGGTCATCTCATTCCGTTATATTCATTGAATGCTTTGTGCATGTTGTACCAGCACAGGCATGAGTAACTGGAGAATACTACAGAGATGTCCTGAAAAATTGCAAGTCGATAAAATTTACAAAAGACTACATTTCCATGATTCAGGCTGGATGCTGCTCCACGATAATGCACGGCACATACTGCCAATGCAAAATTCAATGTGAGATCCATTCCTCACCCTAACTGGTGACTTTTTTCTATTCCCTAACATGAAGAAAAGCCTTCGTTGGAGGCTTTATCCA
Source organism: Mantis religiosa (assembly GCA_030765055.1). Taxonomy (NCBI): domain Eukaryota; kingdom Metazoa; phylum Arthropoda; class Insecta; order Mantodea; family Mantidae; genus Mantis; species Mantis religiosa. Next base: position 477,801 of record JAUKNK010000294.1, read on the forward strand.
TCATCAGAAGCAGTGGTGAACGCTACGAAGGGGATTTTGAAGGATCTTTCAAATAATGGTTTCCAGAATGTGTTTGAAGACTGATAGAAATGCTGGGACAAGTGCATTGCATTCAGGGGAGACTACTTTGAAAACGAATATCAAAATTATGAGGATGAGTAAAGGTATTGCATTGTCAACAACAAATTGTTTTCATCTTTATTGAACAGCCTTCATACAAATAAAGAGTTTCCAGATTGCCCATCAATCACAGACTGCCTTTATATGGAACTCCTTTCTCAAAACTCGCACTAATAATTTGAATTCATATACCATCTTTTAGACCGTATTTCCCATCAATCACAGACTGTCTTTATCTGGAACCTCTTTCTAAATCTCCTTTTTCTCAAAACTGGCACTAATAATTTCAATTCAAATACCATGTTTAAATCGTATTGCCCATCAATCACAGACTGCCTTTATATGGAACCCCTTCTAAATCTCCTTTTTCTCAAAACTGGCACTAATAATTTCAATTCAAATACCATGTTTAAATCGTATCGCCCATCAATCACAGGCTGCCTTTATATGGAACCCCTTCTAAATCTCCTTTTTCTCAAAACTGGCACTAATAATTTCAATTCAAATACCATGTTTAAATCGTATTGCCAATCAATCACAGACTGTCTTTATCTGGAAGCTCTTTCTAAATCTCCTTTTTCTCAAAACTGGCACTAATAATTTCAATTCAAATACCATGTTTAAATTGTATTGCCCATCAATCACAGACTGCCTTTATATGGAACCCCTTCTAAAACTCCTTTTTCGCAAAACTGGCACTAATAATTTCAATTCAAATACCATGTTTAAATCGTATTGCCAATCAATCACAGACTGCCTTTATATGGAACCCCTTCTAAATCTCCTTTTTCTCAAAACTCGCACTAATAATTTCAATTCAAATACCGTGTTTAAATCGTATTGCCAATCAATCACAGACTGTCTTTATATGGAACCCCTTCTAAATCTCCATTTTCTCAAAACTCGCACTAATAATTTCAATTCAAATACCATGTTTAAATCGTATTGCCAATCAATCACAGACTGCCTTTATATGGAACCCCTTCTAAATCACCTTTTTCTCAAAACTCGCACTAATAATTTCAATCCAAATACCATGTTTAAATCGTATTGCCAATCAATCACAGACTGTCTTTATATGGAACCTCTTTCTAAATCTCCTTTTTCTCAAAACTCGCACTAATAATTTCAATTCAAATACCATGTTTAAATCGTATTGCCCATCAATCACAGACTGTCTTTATATGGAACCTCTTTCTAAATCTCCTTTTTCTCAAAACTCGCACTAATAATTTCAATTCAAATACCATGTTTAAATCGTATTGCCCATCAATCACAGCCTGTCTTTATATGGAACCTCTTTCTAAATCTCCTTTTTCTCAAAACTCGCACTAATAATTTCAATTCAAATGCCATGTTTAAATCGTATTGCCCATCAATCACAGACTGCCTTTATATGGAACCTTGTTCTAAATTGCCCTTTTCTCAAAACTGGCACTAATAATTTCAATTAAAATACCATGTTTAAATCGTATTGCCAATCAATCACAGACTGTCTTTATATGGAACCCCTTCTAAATCTCCTTTTTCTCAAAACTCGCACTAATAATTTCAATTCAAATACCATGTTTAAATCGTATTGCCCATCAATCATAGACTGCCTTTATATGGAACCCCTTCTAAATCTCCTTTTTCTCAAAACTCGCACTAATAATTTCAATTCAAATACCATGTTTAAATCGTATTGCCAATCAATCACAGACTGTCTTTATATGGAACCCCTTCTAAATGTCCTTTTTCTCAAAACTCGCACTAATAATTTCAATTCAAATACCATGTTTAGATCGTATTGCCCATCAATCATAGACTGCCTTTATATGGAACCCCTTCTAAATCTCCTTTTTCTCAAAACTCGCACTAATAATTTCAATTCAAATACCATGTTTAAATCGTATTGCCAATCAATCACAGACTGTCTTTATATGGAACCCCTTCTAAATCTCCTTTTTCTCAAAACTCGCACTAATAATTTCAATTCAAATACCATGTTTAGATCGTATTGCCCATCAATCATAGACTGCCTTTATATGGAACCCCTTCTAAATCTCCTTTTTCTCAAAACTCGCACTGATAATTTCAATTCAAATACCATGTTTAAATCGTATTGCCCATCAATCATACACTGCCTTTATATGGAACCCCTTCTAAATCTCCTTTTTCTCAAAACTCGCACTAATAATTTCAATTCAAATACCATGTTTAAATCGTATTGCCCATCAATCACAGCCTGTCTTTATATGGAACCTCTTTCTAAATCTCCTTTTTCTCAAAACTCGCACTAATAATTTCAATTCAAATACTATGTTTAAATCGTATTGCCAATCAATCACAGCCTGCCTTTATTTGGAACCCCTTCTAAATCTCCTTTTTCTCAAAACTCGCACTAATAATTTCAATTCAAATACCATGTTTAAATCGTATTGCCCATCAATCACAGACTGTCTTTATATGGAACCTCTTTCTAAATCTCCTTTTTCTCTAAACTCGCACTAATAATTTCAATTCAAATACCATGTTTAAATCGTATTGCCCATCAATCACAGACTGTCTTTATATGGAACCCCTTCTAAATCTCCTTTTTCTCAAAACTCGCACTAATAATTTCAATTCAAATACCATGTTTAAATCGTATTGCCCATCAATCACAGACTGCCTTTATATGGAACCCCTTCTAAATCTCCTTTTTCTCAAAACTCGCACTAATAATTTCAATTCAAATACCATGTTTAATTCGTATTGCCCATCAATCACAGACTGTCTTTATATGGAACCCCTTCTAAATCTCCTTTTTCTCAAAACTCGCACTAATAATTTCAATTCAAATACCATGTTTAAATCGTATTGCCCATCAATCACAGACTGCCTTTATATGGAACCCCTTCTAAATCTCCTTTTTCTCAAAACTCGCACTAATAATTTCAATTCAAATACCATGTTTAAATCGTATTGCCCATCAATCATAGACTGCCTTTATATGGAACCTCTTTCTAAATCTCCTTTTTCTCAAAACTGGCACTAATAATTTCAATTCAAATACCATGTTTTGGATCATCCCATATGAAATGAAATGTATATATTAAATATTTTGCTAATGTCTTCAGAAGGTCTCTGCCTTATGAATGACTTTAGCAAAAACTGGTAGACAAAATCTTACTACACAGAATATGCAGATCTTGTCAAAGCACACAGTTTATTTAAAATATATTTGAATTAAGCTGTGATACATTTTTGAATAATTTTAGTAATGAAGATAAACTAACAGTTTCGCTTGGCAACAACCTTTATATCGAGGGAAAGCAATAAAATTTAACACTCCAGACAAAAGCCTCAAACTGTCGATAGCTTCATTTTTATTATTTTACATTTTGAGATTATGCCAGTTTTATTGCTGAAATCTTTACACATACAGTTACAAAATTCTCTACTAAATGGGTAATGGAAAGAAGCCTAATATTGTTTGGCTTACTCTTTGAATTTTTATGAAAGTTTCTTTGCAGATATAAAAAATACAGCTAAAATTCTATATGAGCACAATCATATATTAGCATCATGAGCAAGAGGTCTAGGGCATATATTAATATCAAATTCTCAAGTAAATTTGGGAGATAGTTGCTGAATAGGGCGCTGTTTCGTATTTTTAGTGGCAGTTAACAAAACACTACTTCAGCAAGTAATGCAGATAACTGCATTATCAACTGATTGCAACAGGTGCATGGACTACTGCTGTCCGTACACAGTGATTTGAAAACTAAAAAACAAACGCAAAGAGTGCAAGTTCTAAATGAAGTAACCAACATTTTTAATAACATTTCATCCAAGAAAGATTGTCATTAAACATATACATAACATTATTCAAAATCTGCACTCCTATAAATTTGTCTTATTTATCAGTTACAATATTGAGATTATTATTTTTAATGATTTATATTACATTTTATACATTGAGTCAACATCAAATATTGAATGCCATGTCCGAATTTGAACCATAGATCTCCTGGTTTGCGCCCAGTACCAATTACCCATTGAGCTACAGTAGCCAACATGGCATCATGACATTAAAACCTCCAATTGACTCATATATGTATTTTCCCGGTAAACGACAATTGTCTCATATTTGTGATAACTTGTTTGAGGCTGCATGCTATTGTAAGTACAAATGTGAAATAAACACACCATAGTAGTTTCATTGTGAGTACTCTTGGTTCCCGCCTGTGAGAACCAGGCTAGTTCAGATATGTTCAGTATCCCCTACCGCTGCAATGGAGGTAACATATAGTTAAAATTGATGTTAGAGGAATATACGCAGTTTCTTTCAACCGTAATCACTGCTGATGAAACTTGGCTACATCATATGAGCCTGAGAGAATATTGCATAGCTCAAGGTGGAAATCTCCTTCCTCACCAACCCCCAAAATAGCAAAAGTGGTTGCGTCTGCTGGAAAAGTTATAGTCATCTCATTCTGTGCTATTCATGGAATGGTGTATGTACATGTTGTAGCTGCACACATAGCAGTAACTGGACAATATGAAAGGGATGTTCTGAAAACATTGCAAGTCCATATCAGGCAAAAGACCACAATTCCATGAAGCAGGCTGGATGCTGCACCAAAATAACGAACGGTGGCATATTGCCAATGCAAAAATCAATGTGAAGTCCATTCTTCACCCTCCCTGCAGCCTTAATTTAGCCCCATGGGAGCCTTTTCTATTCCCTAACTTGGAGAAGACCTTAGTTGGAGGCATTATCCATCATTATAAGCAGTGGTGAAGTCTGCACAGGGAATTTTGAAGCAGCTCTCAGAAAATGGTTTTAGCATGTGTTTGAAGAATGATAGAAATGCTGGGACAAGTGCATTGCATTCAAGGGAGACTACTTTGAGAAGGAATATCAAAATTATGAGGATGATTAGAGGTATTACGTTGTCAAAAAAAATTGTTATCAATCTTTACTGAACAGCCTTCGTTCAAATAAGGAATTTCCAGAATGCCTATCGATCACAGACTGCTTTATATGGAAACTTTTTCTAAATTACCATTTTATCAAAACTGGCTACAATAATTCAAATTCAAATACCATCTATTAGAAAATTTCATTTTAAATGAAATGTTTATCTTGAATATTTTGGGAACGTCCTTAGAAGGTCTCGAGCTTATGGAGGACCTGAGCAAAATCTGGTAGATAAAAATTTCCTACACAAGTTATGCAGACCTTGCCAAAACACATAGATTATTTTAAATATATTTGTATTTAGCTGTGATCCAATTTGTGAACGATTTTAGTAATCAATATAAGCTAAGAGTTTCGCTAGGCAACAACCTTTATATCAAGGGAAAGCAATAAAATTTAGCACTCCAGAGAAAAGCCTCAAAGTGTCGAGAGGGTCATTTTTATTATTTCACATTTTGAGATTATGCCAGTTTTTTTGCTGAAATCCTTTCACATACAGTTACAAAGTTCTCTTTTAAATGGGTGTGGAAAGAAGTCCACTGTCGTTTGGCATATTCTTTGAATTCTTATGAATGCTTCTTTGCAGATATAAAAAACACAGATGCAGTTTTACATCAGCACAATCATAAATTAGCATCATGAGCTAGAGGTCTAGAGCACATATTAATATAAAATTCTCAAGTAAATTCTGCGGATAGTTGCTGAATTGGGCGCTTTTTCATGTTTTTATTGGCAGTTACCAAGAAACTACTTCAGTAACAAATGCAGATAGCTGCATTATCAACTGATTGCCCCTACTGCATGGACTACTGCTGGCCGTACGCACTGCTTTTGTGAACTAAAAAACAAATGAAAGGAGGGCCAGTTCTAAATAAAATAACCAACATTTTTAATAACATTTGCCTCCTAGAAAGAATACTATTAAACACATAGATAACATTATTCAAAAACCTGCTATCCTATAAATTTTGTCTTATTTATCTGATACAATATTGTGATTATTATACCTAATGATTTATATTACAGTTTTATACATTGAGCCAACATGAAATGGTCACCATGAAGTACTCAATGGTATGGCTGGAATTTTAACCATAGAGCTCCTGATTTGTGTCCGGTCGCAATTACCCATTGAGCTACAATAGCCAACATGGCATCATGACATTAAAACCTCCAATTGACCCATATATGTATTTTCCCGGTAAACCTCAATTGTCTCTCGTATTTGTTATACCTTGTTTGTGACGGCACGCTATTGTAAGTACAAATGTGAAGTAAACACACAGTAGTAGTTTCCTTGTAAGTACTCTTGGTTACCGCCTGTGAGAACCAGGGAAGTTCAGAGATGATCAGTATCGCCTACCGCTGCAATGGAGGTAACATGGAGTTAAATTTTATTTTAGAGGATTATCCGAATTTTCTTTCAACCATAATCACTGCTGATGAAACTTGGCTACATCATTATGAGCCTGAGAGCCTATTGCATAGCTCAGGGTGGAAATCTCCTTCCTCACCAACCCCCCAAAAAGCAAAAGTGGTTGCTTCTGCTGGGAAAGTTATAGTCATCTCATTCTGTGCTATTCATGGACTGGTGTATGTGCATGTTGTACCTGCACACACATCAGTAACTGGACAATACCACAGGGATGTCCTGAAAACTGGGAAAATCCATATCAGGAGCAAAAGTCCACATTTCCATGAAGCAGGCTGGATACTACACCACAATAACCGGAGGCGGCACATTGCCAATGCAAAAATCAATGTTAAGTCCATTCTTCACCCTTCCTGTAGTCCGAATTTCGCCATATCGGAGCCTTTTCTATTCCCTAACTTGAAGAAAAAACTTCGTTGGAGGTATTATCCATCATCAGAAGTATCGGTGAAGGTTCCGCAGTGGATTTTGAAGGATCTCTCCGAAAATGGTTTCAGCATGTGTTTGGAGAGTGATAGAAGTGCTGGGACAAGTGCATTGCAATTCAGGGGAGACTACTTTGAGAAGGAATATCAAAATTATGAGGATGAGTAAAGGTTATACGTTGTAAAAAATTGTGATCAATATTTAAAGAACAGCCTTCGTACAAATAAGGAATTTCCAGATTGCTCATCAATCACAGACTGCCTTATTAGGAAACTTTTTCTAAATTTCCATTTTCTCAATAATTGCATTAATTATTTTAATTCAAATACCATGTTTTAGATCAATTCATAAGAAATGAAATGGATACCTTCAATATTTTGGAAATGTCCTCATAAGGTCTCCTTTCTCATTGATGCTTTTAGCAAACCTGGTAGACAAAATCTTACTACAAAAAATATTTAGATCTTATAAAACACATAGATTATTTTAAATGTATTTGTATTAAGCTGTGATCCATTTTGGGAATGATTTTAGTATTAAACTTAAACTAGGAAATTTGCTTGTCAACAACTTTTATATCAGAGAAAGTAATAAAATTTAACACTCCTGTAAAAAGGCTTAAAATACCAACAGGACACCTTTCTTATTTTACATTCTGAGATTATGCCAGTCTTATTGCTGAAAACTTTTAACATAGTTACAAAGTTCTGTTTCACAATGGACTGTATAAAGAACTCTATTATTATTTGGCATATTCTTTGTATTTTTATGAAAATTTCCTTTGGAGATATAAAAAGGACCGTTAAAGTTTTACATCAGCACAATCATATATTAGCATCATGAACAAGAGGTCTAGAACACATAATTAATATCAAATCCTCGAGAATATTCTGCAGATATTTGCTTCACAGGGTGATTTTTAATGTTATTAGTGGCAGCTAAGGAAAATACTTCTTCAGTAGGTAATGCAGTTAACTGCATTATCAACTGATTGCCCCTGGTGCATGGACTACTCCTGGCCATACCCACTGCTTTTGAAAACTAAAAACCAAACGAAAGGCTTGCCAGTTTTAATTAAAATAACCAACATTTTTAATAACATTTGCTTCGTAGAAAGGATGCCATTAAACACATATTTAACATTATTCAAAAACCTGCAATCCTATAAATTTGTCTTATTTATCTGTTACAGTATTGAGATTATTATACTTAATGATCTATATTACATTTTATACATTGAGTCAACATGAAATAGTCAATGCCATGGCCGAGATTTTAACCATAGAGCTCCTGATCTGCCCCCGGTCGCAATTACCCATTGAGCTACAATAGCCAACATGGCATCATGACATTAAAACCTCCAATTGACTCATATATGTATTTTATCAGTAAACCACAATTTTCTGTCGTATTTGTTATACCTTGTTTGTGAAGGCATGCTATTGTCAGTACCAACGTGAAATAATTAAGCCGTAGTAGTTTCCTGGTAAGTACTCTTGGTTCCCGCATGTGAGAACCAGGCAAGTTCAGAGATGATCAGTATCGCCTACCGCAGCAAAGGAGGTAACATGCAGTTAAATTTGATGTTAGAGGAATATCTGGAATTTCTTTCAACCGTAAAAATGTAGATGAAGTTTTAGATCAGCACAATCATATATTAGCATCATGAGCAAGAGGTCTAGAGTACATATTAATATCAAATTCTCAAGTTAATTTGGCGGATAGTTGCTGAATAGGGCGCTTGTTCATGTTTTTAGCGGTAGTTAACAAAAAACTACTTCAGTAAGTAATGCAGATAACTGCATTATCAACTGATTGCCCGTGGTGCATGGACTTCTGCTGGCTGTACCAACTGCTTTTGAAAACTAAAAAACAAACGAAAGAAGTGCAAGTTCTAAATAAAAACCCCAACATTTTTAATAACATTTGCATCCTAGAAAGAATGTAGTTAAACACATAGGTAACATTATTCAAAACCTGCACTCCTATAAATTTCTCTTATTTATCTGTTACAGTATCGAGATTATTATTTTTAATGATCTATATTACATTTTATACATTGAGTCAACATGAAATATTCAATGCCATGGCCGGGATTTTAACCATAGATCTCCTGGTTTGCGCTCAGTCGCAATTACCCATTGAGCTACAATAGCCAACGTCCCATTATGACATTAAAACCTCCAATTGACTCATATATGTATTTTCCCGGTAAACCACAATTGTCTAGCGTATTTGTGATAACTTGCTTGTGGCTGCATGCTATTACAAGTACAAATGTGAAATAAACATGCGGTAGTAGTTTCATTTTAAATACTCTTGGTACAATATTGAGATTATTATTTTTAATGTTCTAAAATACATTTTATACATTTGCAATAAGTTGGAAAATTAGGAATGGCTTCGGTTTAGTATTATGCAATGGTATGCTCTGTTTACATCAGTTTATCATTTATCAATTTAAAAGCTGTTAACCCACAATACAATAAACTGTTTATTAACCACAGCACTTCATACAGAATTATAGGCATTGTCAATATAGATAAGAGTATTTTTCAATATTTTCAATTAATCTAAGAAGTATTTACAATCTAAAGCTTACAGATAATTTATGCAAGTAACTTATACACAGAAAATGAAGCTATTTACAGTGGAGTAAAAAACACTACACAAAAAAAGAAAACAATTCCTATTAGAAATTTGTGAGAATAGAGAATTGTAAGAATAAATAACAAAAGTACTCTTCATTATAAATGATTGTAAATGTAACAGTTTGTTACAGTGGAGTAACAAACACTACACAAATAAAAGAAAGCAATTCCTATTAGAAATTTGTGAGAAAATTGTAAGCATAGATAACAAAAGTACCCTTCATTATAATTGTTTGCAGGTTCCAACAAAATGAACTTCTGAAATTCATAATTACAATTTCTTAACAGGTTCTTTAAATATTACTAAAAAACCTTCACAGCAAAACATATTCCTAGCAGTACCATCTCTCGGCACCAAGGCGCACTCCGTAAAGAATCGATTCTTAGTTGTGAATATTCACCTCTGGGAGACAATCAGTGATTTATAACAGCTACTCTTATATTATATCTGTTTATAATAAAGTCCATGTACCCATATTATTTTCGCAACCAACTCCTAAACAACACCACTCAAACCACTGCCGTACGATTAACTGGAATTTCCCAATTGGCCTCTGAACTTGGCTCTCAGAATCCATATGTACATCTCACACAACTTGTTAGGGCGATACAATCAAAGATAGATATATCTTCCATCTCACTCGAGCTGGTAACGCAAACAAAGCACGAACACTAATGTCTAAAGCAATGTTCATTCTTATTTTCCAGCTATCCTAAACCTATGTGTATTCTGAGGTTTTGGATAGCTATTGCGGAAGGAGACTGGCAAATCCGGAGTTCAAATCCATGCTATAGCATTGAATTTTTCTATCTGTTCATTACATACTAGCCGAGAATTCGGTATTTGCTCGATAGCCTGTTCAAGAGCAAGGACTCTCTCCACAGTGAAGGATAAGTCGTGTTCTCATTCAAATTACAGGAAATTCACATTGTCAATTTATACATGAGGACTAAAAGCAGTGTGAGTGCAACTTTTTGTGAAAATAGAAAGCAATTTCTATCAAGAATTTGTTTGAATAGAAAATCGTGAGTGTAGAAAACAAGTGTACTCTTCATTATAAATGATTGCAAGTACCAACAAAATAAAATTAACGACAGAGGTATCGCCAAACGACCAATGCACAGAGTTCTCAAATCTCAGGAAGTATACACGCTGCAGAAGGTTTCATCTCCGCGTAACAATTACTTGCTCGTTCCCTACTGTCCCAGTTTTCACTTTAGCTGCTAGTAATTTTCAGGTTCAAGAAAAGAATGTAATAATCAGCAACAGCTGAAAATCATAATTACAATTTCTTAACAGATTCTTTAAATATTAATACAAAACCTTCACAGCAAAAAGTAGTAATGGCAGTGCCATCTCTCGGCACCAAGGCGAACTCCATAAACGATCGATTCTTACTTGTGAACATTCACCTCTGGCGGACAATCAGTGAACTATAACAGCTACTCTAATACAATATCTGTTTATAATCAAGTCAATGTACCCATACTACTTTCGCAACGTACTCCTAAACAACAAAATATTTTTCTATCTGCTCCAAGTTCCAATAACAGTTTAGAAGTAATTTTATCAGTTTATATTTAGTTACGGATACAAGATGTGTACGACAGAGTCAGTGATAAATAATGTTTGAAATTTGGGTAGTTGTATGCTGACATTTAAATTATATGCCGATCTAATCATTAAAAGAAGAACCACACCATTGATGGGTATTGCAGTTATAATGAATGAGAAGTGAAGCTCTGAACACAAACGTAAGCAAATTAGTTTTCAGAGGGATCCCCTCCCAATATATCAGGTACTTGGAAATGCTCAGAAACACTCACGTAAATTCAAGGGCCAGTTTTCAAAATCGAATGTCATTTGTCGCATTTATGACAGAGAAAATGGAGATACTAAACGTGTTGAACGTCATAACTGGACACAACTGCCAATAATATTCTCCTCCATGTCAGAAATGTTACAGAACAACAGAAGAATTAATCTTATTACCGCTACCGTGTTAGTGTCTAGAGATTGCTCTGCTGTAACATTTTATTTCTTTGAACTGTTACGATGTTTTATTATTGTTTACAGAATTGATGATTAGCACTACTTATAATGTTAAGACAGGTTTACATTAGAATCGTTCTTTTCAGCTGAAGGTAAACAGCAGCTGCAGCACTTACTGACACAATATCAAACCAACAAGTTACAGTGTGTTAGAACGGATCTTCTCTAAATAAAGTGCTCATATTACACACTTTTCGCAACCCAGTACGATGGACATATATTTTTTATTCGGCGTTGAACTGATTAATTTTGTTACTACTCATATTTAATTATTATGTAACCTCGTTTAGGAATTCTCTTCATCTCGTACAAAGACCTTGCAGGTATATGATTTTAACATTGTGCATTTGTGGTTTACCTCCCTAAGTATTTCGCAGGAAGCAATCAAGCGAAGGAAACTGAGAACGGTATGGGCAATTGAAAATATATAGCAAAAAGGAACGGAATTCCTCCAAAATTTTTCTTTCAGAATCCATCGCGACATCCCCAAGGCGATGGCGTCTGGCGCCAAACTGAAATATTAATTTCTCATAGCAAGGTTCCGCACCATATATCTGGCACAGCTATTCGCCACAAAACCTTCATACTTATGTTTACAAGCTTTGGGAATTAATCTTTTACAGCAAAGGAAGGAAAAGGTTTCATAGAATAATTTGTTCCATTATTTTTGTATTATTCGCGTTAGTGAAGGCTTAATTTCAAAATTCCTCAACATATACAGCTCACAAATGGCGCTGGAATACGTCGTTCACATTATTCTAACAGGCGGGAGCATCAGCCGTTGGTTTCCGCCCTATCACCACGTCCATTATTTGTCTCGTCAGTTTAGGTTTTAGAGGAGACTACCGTTTTAATTAGTTTAATTAATATTTTCCACGATGCACGGTATGAGTAGTGGTTAATCCTCATGCTGTAGTTCAAACTGTACACCAGCAACTGTTCTGAATTAATATCTAGGCTGCAATTGTACTTGAATATCGTTGGTGCATTTTTTTCCCCACCACGTCTTACAAGTGACGTGACACCCCTACAGGGAGTGTATCCATCTCAATCATCCACATTTCCCATATGAAGCTAAACCACTGTAAGAAACAGAAAACAGTTGGTTCATGTATGATTGCGCTCCAACAAATTAAAGCAAAATTGTTCTAGATGCAAGAGCGCTCCCCTGGAGTTATTAGATTGAATTTCGAGGGATGTTGAACCTAAACCTTTGTTTAATACGCTGGAAAAGGATTTTGAGGGATATTAGTACAACTTTTGGAACGGGTTTTCGAATGCAAAGATGAGATGACACCAACAAGGACTATCTCAAACACTCAATTTTTTAAGCCATTAATTTTCGATGGGATGACGTAATTCTGCCTCCTGCTGTTGAGCCACTTTAGGAATCTATCGCAGCGATTCATTACCGAATTTCGGAAATGTTTTTTTTTTTTCAATCGTTTTCAATACATGGCTTACTTTGCTTTTGTTCAAAGCTTTAGTTGAGCATTTACAGCAATTTTAAATTTCGTTGTCGATAAAAAACGTAAACTCCAGATTAGACTGGTAGTCAATGTTTAAATTTAGGTGAGTGCTACATTTGACTCAGGAGTTTAGCTATGATATTATGATTGACACAAGTGAAGCCTAGATAGGGTTCCATTGTTTATTCCTCGCGGTTAAAGGCCTTACATTCTGCTTCAATATTGATTCATTAAATATTTCTCCAAGTCATATTTTGTGTTAGCATATTGAAGAACAAAAGCATTATCTTAACTTCATACAGTAAACATGTATTCAACTAATTCAATACACTTATGATCGTACAACAATTTTCGTGATACAATATTTTAGCACCAACAGCACTGCCTGCCGGTAAGATTACTTTGTATTTTGGAAATTCTAATTTTCAACCTATAAGTTATATCCTGCTAGTTAAACCTATTTATTTGATGAAATTTTTCGTGGGAAACGCTATAAAAACAAAAGTAGCTAGCTTGTAGTTTCACTTCGGACTGTTGCAACATGGTGCTTAAAATAGATTTTCGCATCTTAAATGTACATAACGCTCGCAACTGAATATTTTGTTTCTTACTGTCATGATCCAGGTTATTCTTTAGCTCATGCGCTAAAGAGAATTATACAAATAAAAGACATCTACTTGCACAATTTAAAGGTATGTTAATATCTTGGTTAATATAATGTACCATTTGGCCCTAAAACCTTCTGCTTCATACAAGTAAATATGCCTTCATGCGTTAAAAGAGGTGCAGAACGAAACAGGGCGTTCCAATTAGATGCACAGCAGAAACGTGAGCGCACTTGGTTCTGCTCCGAACGAAATGTCAGCTCCCAAGTTTGAATTAACCTGTGTTGTACGCTCACACCACTGCCGTACGTTTAATTGGAATTTCCCAATTGCCTTCTGAACTTGGCTCTCAGCATCCATATGTACATCTCACACCACTTGTTAGGGCGATACAATCAAAGATAGATATATCTTCCATCTCACTCGAGCTGGCAACGCAAAAAAGCACGAACAATATTGTCTCAGGAAATTTTCATTCTTATTTTGCAGCTATCCTAAACCTATGTGTATTCTGAGGTTTTGGATAGCTAGAGCGGAAGGAGACTGCAAATCCGGGGTTCAAATCCATGCTATAGCATTGAATTTTTCTATCTGTTCATTACATACTAGACGAGAATTCAGTATTTGCTCGATAGCCTGTTCAAGAGCAAGGACTCTCTCCTAAGTGACGGATAAGCCGTGTTCTCAATCACATTACAGGAAATACACATTGTCAATTTATACATGAGGACTGAAAGCAGTGTGAGTGCACCATTTTATGAGAATAGAAAGCAATTTCTATCAAGAATTTGTGTGAATAGAAAATTGTGAGAGTAGAAAACAAGTGTACTCTTTATTATAAATGATTGCAAATACCAACAAAACAAAATCAACTACAGAGGCATCGTCAAAGTACCAATGGACAGAGTTCTCAAATCTCAGGAAGTATACACGCTGCAGAAGGTTTCATCTCCGCAAAACAATTATTTGCTCGTTCCCTACTGTCCCAGTTTTCACTCTAGCTGCTAGTAGCTTTCTGGTTCAAGAAAAGCATGTAATGATCAGCAACTGCTGAAAATCATAATTACAATTTCTTAACAGATTCTTTAAATATTAATACAAAACCTTCACAGCAAAACATATTACTGGCACTGCCATCTCTCGGCACCAAGGCGCAGTCCGTAAAGGATCGATTCTTATTTGTGAAGCATGTCACCTCTGGCGTACAATCAGTGAACTATAACAGCTACACTCATATAATATCTGTTTATAATAGAGTCAATGTACCCATACTACTTTGCAACGTACTCCTAAATAACAACATATCTTTCTATCTGCTCCAAGTTCCAATAACAGTTTAGAAGAAATTTTATCAGTTTATATTTGGTTGCGGATACGAGATGTGTACAACAGTATAAGTGAGAGATCATTTTTAAAATTTAAGAAGTTGTATGCTGTCATTTAGTAATTTAAAGATCACACTATTTGTGGGCAATAAGTTAGAATGAGAGAATTATAATGCAAACACAACAGTACATAAATTAGGCTTCTGAAGTACGCTTCCGTAAATATTAAATATTTAGAAATACCCAAAATCGCCCGACGCTAATTCAAGGCCGATTCTCAAAATCGAGTGCCATTTATGGCATTTATGATAAAGGAAAGGAGTGTTTAAACATGTGGAACATTATATTTGGACACAACTGCAAATAAAATTGTCATTCAGCTGAGAGGTGTTGTTACAAAACTTACCGATATCGTCTTGGTGTTGAGAGATGATACTGCCTGTTGCATTTTGTTACGTTGAATTGTTAGAGATGTTTTATTATTATTTTCAGACTTTTTGAACAAATCTACTTATGATGTACAGATATGTTTACATTTAAATAATTCTTTTCAGCTAAAAGTAAACAGTGGCTGCGGTGTGTTCTGACACAGTATCAAACCAACAAACTACAGTGTGTTAGAACGGAATTGCTCTAAACGAACTGCTCATACATGCGCACCGCTCGAAACCGATTATACTTTTTCATTCTGTGTTGATCTGCTTAATTGTGTCGCTACCTGTATTTAATTATGTCAGTACGTTTGGGAATTCTCTTCCTCCCACACAAATGCCTTGCAGGTATACGATTTTGTTAATGTGTGTTTGCATTTGCGTGGGAAGCTCTTAGGTACTTCGGAGGAAGTAATGAAGTAAAGGAAACAGAGAAAGTTATGTACCACAGACAATAGATAAAATTAAGGAGCTAAATTCCTTAAGAATTTCTATTTGAATACACTTCGCGCTACAGGAGCTGCTCCAAGAATAGAGCGTCTGGCGCCGAAGTGAAATTCCAATTTCAGAGCAAGCATCCACGCGATATGTCCAGCACCTCTATTCACCACTATACCTACAAACATATGTTTACAAGCTCTGGGAATGAATACCTCACATCAAAAAGATAAAAAACACCACAAAAGTATCAGTTCTATAATTTTTGTTTTCTTGGTCTTATTGAAGGCTTACGTTGAAAACCCCTCAACATATAAGGCTAACAACAGACGCTCCAAACGTCCTTATTGTTCTAAAAGGGAAGATCTACCACCGTTGGTGTCTAATGCTAACGCCCGGTCCATTGTTTGTTTCCTCAGTTTAGCTTTCAAAGGAGACAAACGTTTCTAATATGTTTAATAATACATTCCACGATGCACAGTGTGACAGCTGTTAATCCTCATGCTGTAGTTGAGGCTGTACATCAGCAACAATTTTGGAAATATGCCTGTTCTGCAATTGTACGTGAATATGGATGTTACGTATCTTACCCTACCACGTCTTAGAAGTGCTCTCTACAGGGAGTTATCCAGCTCACACTTCCATATTTAATACATGAGGATGTGCCCCTATAAATTAGAGAGAACACGTGGTTTGCGCTTGTGCTCCAACAGATTTTAACAGCTTTGTTCTAGAAGCAAGAGTCCCCATGTCTTTCTTTTCCTTCTTTTCTTTCTTTACTTTACTTCCTCCAACGCAAAGTCATAACCGACCATGAATGGAATAGGTTAAATGATACTCATATGAGCCCAGGGTCCATAGAGCTTAAAGTTACCCGACATTCGTCTTTTTGGATAAAGAGAACCCCGGGTAAAACCGTATACATCTAGGTCACCCTCACCGAGATTGAAACTCGGGACCTGTAGTAACTGAGGCAGACACGCTGCCATCTATGCTAACGAGGCGGTTGAATCATCATGTGTGGTTGTTAGATTGGACTTGGAAGGAATTAGAACACAAACTTTTATTAATATGAAAAAAAAATTGAGAGATATGCTTCTATGACTTTGGAACGGAATTTCGAATGGACTGGTTAGATGAGATGACATCTGCATGGATTATCTCGAAGCCCCAATTTGGGAAGCTATTTGCAACCAAATTTCAGATTGGTTTAAGTAATTTTATCCCCCATTGTGTTGCCACTTCTCGAAATATTTCTTATTATGCTACCCTTTGCTGCAACAGCCGACGCACGAAGGTCACATACCTAATAGCTTGGTGTCTGACTTTTTACTTTTGAAATATTTTAGCATATTTGAAGTAAACTATTCTATTCCTTATAAAACTTACTGATTGTTAATTCACGTTAGAAACAAACAACGCGCTTTGCAACATTATTGAATGAATAACTTTATACGCGTCAGTTTCCTTCAAAATATTAACTTGAAATCGATTTCACTCACACTGATAGGCCTTTGCCGTTGCTACAGCAATTCAATAATTTGCCATTTGTTCACGTCAGTTTTCGCGACTAACTTTTCATTAACATATTAAGTAATTGACATTATCATTTGTTTAAATAGTATTTAGACAACTTAACTTTCAAATAACATTTTTTATAATTCCTGACAGCCATTTTTAACCTTAAGCACTTCTGTTTTATTACTATTCTTTCGTTTCTACATATTGAATCACAGGTTTACCTTCAGATGTTTCTCAATCTCATTCACTTTTAACTTCCACCGAGTCCTCATGATTATTAATATTTTAAACCATGAATATTATTTTCAAATAAATAAGTAAGTTTGACTTTTCAGGGACATATTAAGACGACTGTTACACATTTCCTCTTTGTGTAAGGAATCCATGAGCAAATTTCGAAAAAGTTTTTCAATCACTTTAAACACATGTCATTATTTTGCTTGTCTTCCAAGCTTCAATTGAGAGTTTACACCAATTTTAGATTTCCTTGTCGACAGAAGACTTGTGCTCTGGATTGGACTGATAGTTAATGCTTATAAAGTTAATGAATGCGGTATTTGACTCAGGAGTTTAGCTATTCCTGTACAATAATTTATAATTCCCTCCCTAATGACATCAGAAGCTTAGATAACTACAACGTGTTTAAAACTAGAACAAGGACTTTCTTGCAGGAGCACTGCTTTTAAACAGTAAAGGGATATCTGCAGTTTAACAAAACCAGATAACTATAAAACATCAATTTACTTAGCTTTTTCATTTCTCTCATTTATAAATATGTCCAATTTGTGTTACATTATAATTAAATGTAGGTTAGCTATACTTGATATTTAACTTTGTAATATTAAGTGTAAATTTACTGACCTATCCTATATCAAGGCACTATGTACCGGTTTGATTTTAATTGGTGAATAAATTTGAATTTGAATTTGAATTCTTTCAAATATAATTACTGCTGGTGAAACTAAGCTACATCATTTTGTTCCTGACAGCAAAGAGCAAAGCTCAGTATTGAAATCTCCTTCATCAGCAACCCTCCAAAAAGCAAAAGTTGTTGCTTCTGCTGGGACAGTTATGGTCATCTCATTGTTTGATATTCATGGAATGGGTTATGTGCATGTTGTACCTGCACACACAACAGTAACTGGACCATATTACAGGAATGTCCAGAAAATATTGCATGTCCTTATCAGGCGCAAAAGACCACATTTCCATGAAGCAGGCTGGATGCTTAACCACAATAATGTGTGGCCGCATATTGCCAATGCAAAAATCAATGTGAGGTCCATTCCTAACCCGCCCTGTAGTCCGAATTTAGCCCCATTTGACTTTTTTCTACTCCCTAACTTGAAGAAACGCCTTCGTTGGAGGCATTATCCATCATCAGAAGCAGCGGTGAAGACTGCGGAGGTGATTTTGAAGAATCTCTCAAAAAATGGTTTCCAGCATGTGTTTGAAGACCGATAGAAACACTGGGACAAGTGCATCGCATTCAGGGGAGACTACTTTGAGAAACAATATCAAAATTATGTGAACGAGCTAAGTTACGTTGGCAAAAGCAAATTGTAATAAATCTTTATTGAACAGCCTTCATACAAATAAAGAACTTCCAGATTGCCCATCAATCACAGACTGCCTTTATATGGAACCTCTTTGTAAATTTCCTTTTTCTCAAAACTGGCAGTAATTATTTTAATTCAAATATTGTTTCAGATCATTTCATAAGAAATGAAATGTTTATCTTGAATATTTTGGGAATGTCCTCAGAAGGTCTCTGCCTTGTGGTGGTGGCGGTGGCCGTGGCGGTGGACACGTAAATTTCTTATAAGTAAAAATTATACAATAAATATATACACAACACAAGTTTAGAAATGAAAATTCAGAAACTGTATGTACAATATAATAATAATTTATCTGTAGTTGACATATTCAGAAAATTCACCTATACTATAAAAGCAATGTTCTAACAGGAACTTTTTTACACAGCATTTAAATGTAGGAAGTGCAAATGTGCTCTTTAGGTGTTCAGGTTGGCCGTTATAAAGGGAAAGTGTTGTATATATAAAGCTTTTACCAAACAAACTGGTGTTATGGGGGATTATACTTTTTTGCTCTTTTCTTCGAATATCATGATTATGTATTTGTGTATTAGTGGAGTATAAATGAATATTTAATATATTGTAACGGAACCGCTGGAGCACCCTGTACCAGCTGCGAACGGAAGGCAGGGGGGAGGACCGCATTAGCCACACCTTCTCCTCGTTTGTCTTGTAGTGGTGACAGGCTTGTGGTTAGGGGAAAACATGACTGGTCGCCTGTTTTTCTCTACACCTGTTTCTCGATCTTTCGTTTACTGGAACAGTCTCCTGGTCACTAGAAACCGGCGATATTCCGATATAAAGAGGGTTACAGACAGACAGAGTTAGTCAGTCAGTTGTTGTGCTGTGTTGAGTTGCTCTGGTCAATCAGTTGGTTAGTGAGTGTGAGCGAGAAGACAGTCGCAGTTCTTGGTGTAAGGGTTAGTCAGTGACGTGTTAATGAACGAAAGGATTGTGCAACGGAAGACTGTACGAACTGTGTATGAGTATCGGAGTTTATGTAATCGCGAGTACAAGTGAAGTTGTAACGGACGAACGGGTAAATTGTAATTGTGTGCAGCAAGTAATTTTGTGTAAATGGCAAGTGTTAAACTGTAAGTCGGTGGAAATAAAGAACATTGTTGAGTTTGTGTAATTGGACTTTCTATTCCACGAACCCACAAAGTCACAATATTAAATAAAGGTTAAAAGGTTAAAGGTTTAAAAGTTACTATTTCTTGTATATAAAAGCAAGGTCGAGGCAGTATTTTTAATTCTTGAAAAAGTGTTCCGGAACTAGTTCTTTTGCTTACCTTTAGTATGGTACCTATAGCTCTCTTTTGTAATCTAAATATGGTAATCGCATTTTCGCAGTTTCCCCATAGTATTATACCATAAGAAATGACACAGTGGAAGTATGCATGGTACAGGGATAAAAGTGCTACTTTATTCATTCATTAGTATGAACAGGGGAAAACACAATTTGCTAAGCTTTATAGAAATTTCGTTAATGTGAATATTCCACTTCAAGTTTTTATCTAGATATAGACCAAGGAGATTTGTGCTTCCAGAGTGACCGATATATTTTTCATTTGGTATTATACTAGGGCCAGTACTGTGGATACCATGTACATTTTGAAAAGAAATAGCCACTGTGTTTTCTGCATTTATTACTAATCCGTTTGTTTCACACCACTTGATTAGTTGCTTTGTCAGCAGTTTTATATTATCGTCTAGAGAATAGAAATTTGGCCCGGTTAGAAAAATACTAGTATCATCAGCAAACGAAGTTAAATTACAGTTTTTGATAAAACACTCTAGATCATTTATGTATATAAGAAAAAGTACTGGTCCGAGAATTGATCCTTGCGGATCACAATATGTTATATATCTCTCGAGGGACTGTGAGGTATGAAAATCATTTAGCAAAAACTGGTAGACAAAATCTTACTACACAAAATATTTAGATTTTGTCAAAACAGATCGATTATTTTAAATATTAAGCTGTGATCCATTTAGGCAATGGTTTTAGTAATGAAGATAAACTAAGAATTTTGCTTGGCAACAACTTTTATAACAGGGAAAAGCGATAAAATTTAACACTGCAGTGAAAAGATTCAAAGTTTCAATAGGGTCATCTTTATTATTTAAAATTCTGAGATTATTCCAGTCTTATTCCTGAAATCTTTGAGCATAAGGTTACAAAGTTCTGTTTCACAATGGATTTTGGAAAGAACTATCATTATTTGGCATATTCTTTGTCTTTTTATGATAGTTTCCTTTGGAGATATAAAAAGTACAGTTAACGTTTTATATCAGCACAATCATATATTAGCATCATGAACAAGAGGTCTAGAGCACATAATAATATCAAATTCTGAATTAAATTGTAGGGATAGGTACTCCATAAGGTACTTTCTCATTTTATTAGTGACAGTTAACAAAAAAACTTCTTCAATAGGTAATACAGATAACTGCATTATCAACTGATCGAACCTCGGGCATGGACAGCTGCTGGCTTTACCTACTGCTTTTGAAAACTAAAAATCAAACGAAAGGAGTGCAAGCTCTCAATAAAATAACCTGCATTTTTAATATTCTTTTAATCCTAGAAAGAATATCATTAAACACATAGGTAACATTTTTCAAAACCTGCACGCCTATAAATTTGATTTACTTATCTATTACAATATGGAGATTATTATTTTTAATGTTCTAAAATGCATCTTATATATTGAATCAACATGAAAAGTTCAACGCCATGGCCAGGGTTTTAGCTATATATCTCCTACTTTGCACCCAGTCGCAATTACCCATTGAGCTAACATAGCCAACTTGCCATCATGACAATGAAACCTCCAATTGACGCATATCTATATTTTCCCGGTAAACCACTAGATCCTCTCTATTCGAGATACCCTTTTTTGTGGTGACATGCTATTGTAAGTACAAAACCTTGGGCAATACACGGCTATTGTTAAGCAACTATTAATTTTCTTAAATTAACTTAAATAATAAGTGTTTAGCGATGAAGCCTGGGATTCAAGTACTTGCAACAGTAAGTCGCCACAAACTGCGTATGATCAATACGAGAGCCCCTAGTGGTTTAACGGTAAAGTATATGGCTCAACTTGAGTATTTTATGTCATGAGGGGACGTTGGCCATTGTAGCTCAATGACGAAAGTGCAACTGGAGGGAAACCAGGAGATCCGTGTTTTAACTCCCAACCATGGCATTGAAATTTTCAGTTTGCCACTATCTACCAATTTATTAAATTGCACTAGATATCATATTTTTAATTTGGCATAATGGGTTAAGGCATCATGCCTTGGTACCCTACCATGGAATGTGCCTGGGTTCGATGCCACCCCTGGGGAATGCAGATTATAAGTCCCAGGTATTGGAGCGTTGCCCACTCATATCTTGAGGACAGTGAGGAGATACACTAGGTAGGGCCACGCCGTGACTCGGTGGTTGGACCGCTTGGCTCTCACCAATGTGGCCCGGGTTCGATCCTAGATTTGTGATGGACAACACGGCGTTGGAGCGGGTTTTCGCCAGGACGTTCGGTTTCCCCCGCCATCTCATTCCACCGGTGCTCCATCTTCTTCTCATGCATCATCAGTGTCACTGCCTGAGGTGCCGTATGTAGTAAAAGCGGGCGTTATACACTACAAATTTATATTACACTAGGTAGCAGCCGTAGTTGCATAAGACAACTTTCCGGCTGGGGGTGCAAAGATGCTGACCACATCTCTTCCCCGTATTGGATAGATGATCGCCCACCTCAACGTTGCATAGCAGTAGTGAGGCCGGTAGTCGGTGGGAAGGCATTGGTTCATGGTTTGATTTGATTTGCATATATAATAGGTAAGGGGGGTATTGCACTCCAACCAAGGTTTTGATAACAGGATTTCACGGAAAATAGGTTGTAGTATTGTGTGTGTGTGAGTTAGTGTGTGTGTGTGTGTGTGTGTGTGTGTGAGTTAGTGTGTGTGTGTGCGTGTGTGCGTGTGTGTATGTGTGTGTGTGTGTGTGTCTGTAGGTAGTATAATTCTAAAACATAAAGGTAATTAAATACAACACTTGATATTCAAGTTCAGCATGTCTTACGCTCTACGAAGGCTGTTCAATAAAGCATAATTATATTTTTTTGCAGTCATAGTTTTTCGAATTAAAATTCAATGTTATTATATTCTGTTAGCTTAATGTGAAACAATCATGCCGTAGTATGAAGCCATAGCCAATACAGATAAATCTCGATATATGCCGTAGTAGTTTCATTGCAAGTACTCTTGGCTCCCACCTGTAAGTACCAGGCAAGTTCAGACATGTACAGTATCGCTTACCACTGCAATGGAAGTAACATGCAGTTAAAGTTGATGTTAGAGGAGGATGCAGAGTTTCTTTCCAACATCATTACTGCTGATGAAACTTGGCTACGTCATTTTGATCCTGAGAGCAAACAGCAAACTCAGCATGGAAATCTCCTTCACCACAAGCACCCAAAGAAGCAAAAGTGGTTGCTTTTGCTTAGAAAAGTATGGTCATCTCATTCCGTTATATTCATTGAATGCTTTGTGCATGTTGTACCAGCAAAGGCATCAGTAACTGGAAAATACTACAGAGATGTCCTGAAAAATTGCAAGTCCATAAAATTTACAAAAGACCACATTTCCATGAAGCAGGCTGGATGCTGCTCCACGATAATGCACGGCACATACTGCCAATGCAAAATTCAATGTGAGATCCATTCCTCACCCTAACTGGTGACTTTTTTCTATTCCCTAACATGAAGAAAAGCCTTCGTTGGAGGCTTTATCCATCATCAGAAGCAGTGGTGAACGCTGCGAAGGGGATTTTGAAGGATCTCTCAAAAAATGGTTTCCAGAATGTGTTTGAAGACTGATAGAAATGCTGGGACAAGTGCATTGCATTCAGGGGAGACTACTTTGAAAACGACTATCAAAATTATGAGGATGAGTAAAGGTATTGCATTGTCAAAAACAAATTGTTTTCAATCTTTATTGAACAGCCTTCATACAAATAAAGAGTTTCCAGATTGCCCATCAATCACAGACTGCCTTTATATGGAACCTCTTTCTAAATCTCCTTTTTCTCAAAACTCGAACTAATAATTTCAATTCAAATACCATGTTTAAATCGTATTGCCCATCAATCACAGGCTGCCTTTATATGGAACCTCTTTTTAAATCTCCTTTTTCTCAAAACTGGCACTAATAAATTCAATTCAAATACCATGTTTTGGATCATCCCATATGAAGTGAAATGTATATCTTAAATATTTTGCTAATGTCTTCAGAAGGTCTCTGTCTTATGAATGACTTTGGCAAAAACTGGTAGACAAAATCTTACTACACAGAATATGTAGATCTTGTCAAAACACATAGTTTATTTAAAATATATTTGAATTAAGCTGTGATTCATTTTTGAATAATTTTAGTAATGAAGATAAACTAACAGTTTCGCTTGGCAACAACCTTTATATCGAGGGAAAGCAATAAAATTTAACACTCCAGACAAAAGCCTCAAACTCTCGACAGCTTCATCTTTAATAATTTACATTTTGAGATTATGCCAGTTTTATTGCTGAAATCTTTACACATACAGTTACAAATTTCTCTACTAAATGGGTAATGGAAAAAAGCCTAATATTGTTTGGCATACTCTTTGAATTTTTATGAAAGTTTCTTTACAGATATAAAAAATACAGCTAAAATTCTATATGAGCACAATCATATATTAGCATTATGAGCAAGAGGTCTAGGGCATATATTAATATCAAATTCTCGAGTAAATTTGCGGGATAGTTGCTGAATGGGGAGCTGTTTCGTATTTTTAGTGGCAGTTAACAAAAAACTACTTCAGCAAGTAATGCAGATAACTGCATTATCAACTGATTGCAACAGGTGCATGGACTACCGCTGCCCATACCCAGTGATTTGAAAACTAAAAAACAAACGCAAAGAGTGCAAGTTCTAAATGAAATAACCAACATTTTTAATAACATTTGCATCCTAGAAAGATTGTCATTAAACATATACGTAACATTATTCAAAATCTGCACTCCTATAAATTTGTCTTATTGATGAGTTACAATATTGAGACTATTATTTTTAATGATTTATATTACATTTTATACATTGAGTCAACATGAAATATTAAATGCCATGTGCGAATTTGAACCATAGATCTCCTGGTTTGCGCCCAGTACCAATTACCCATTGAGCTACAGTAGCCAACATGGCATCATGACATTAAAACCTCCAGTTGACTCATATATGTATTTTCCCGGTAAACGACAATTGTCTCATATTTGTCATAACTTGTTTGAGGCCGCATGCTATTGTAAGTACAAATGTAAAATAAGCACGCCATAGTAGTTTCTTTGTGAGTACTCTTGGTTCCTGCCTGTGAATACAAGGCAAGTTCAGATATGTTCAGTATGCCCTACCGCTGCAATGGAGGTAACATATAGTTAAAATTGATGTTAGAGGAATATACGCAGTTTCTTTCAACCGTAATCACTGCTGATGAAACTTGGCTACATCAATTTGAGCCTGAGAGAATATTGCATAGCTCAAGGTGGAAATCTCCTTCCTCACCAACCCCCAAAATAGCAAAAGTGGTTGCGTGTGCTGGAAAAGTTATAGTCATCTCATTCCGTGCTATTCGTGGAATGGTGTATGTACATGTTGTAGCTGCACACATAGCAGTAACTGGACAATATGAAAGGGATGTTCTGAAAACATTGCAAGTCCATATCAGGCAAAAGACCACAATTCCATGAAGCAGGCTGAATGCTGCACCAAAATAACGAACGGTGGCATATTGCCAATGCAAAAATCAATGTGAAGTCCTTTCTTCACCCTCCCTGTAGCCTTAATTTAGCCCCATGGGGCCTTTTCTATTCCCTAACTTGAAGAAGACCTTAGTTGGAGGCATTATCCATCATTATAAGCAGTGGTGAAGTCTGCACAGGGAATTTTGAAGCATCTCTCAGAAAATGGTTTTAGCATGTATTTGAAGAATGATAGAAATGCTGGGACAAGTGCATTGCATTCAAGGGGACTACTTTGAGAAGGAATATCAAAATTATGAAGATGAGTAAAGGTATTACGTTGTCAAAAAGAATTGTTATCAATCTTTACTGAGCAGCCTTCGTTCAAATAAGGAATTTCCAGAATGCCTATCGATCACATACTGCTTTATATGGAAACTTTTTCTAAATTTCCATTTTCTCAAAACTGGTAACAATAATTCAAATTCAAATACCATGTATTAGAACATTTCATCTTAAATGAAATGTTTATCTTGAATATTTTGGGAACGTCCTTAGAAGGTCTCAAGCTTATGGATGACCTGAGCAAAATCTGATAGATAAACATTTCCTACACAAGTTATGTAGACCTTGTCAAACACATAGATTATTTTAAATATATTTGTATTTAGCTGTGATCCAATTTGTGAACGATTTTGGTAATCAATATAAGCTAAGAGTTTCGCTAGGCAACAACCTTTATATCAAGGGAAAGCAATAAAATTTAGCACTCCAGAGAAAAGCCTCAAAGTGTCGAGAGGGTCATTTTTATTATTTCACATTTTGAGATTATGCCAGTTTTTTTTGCTGAAATGCTTTCACATACAGTTACAAAGTTCTCTTTTAAATGGGTGTGGAAAGAAGTCCACTGTCGTTTGGCATATTCTTTGAATTCTTATGAATGCTTCTTTGCAGATATAAAAAACACAGATGCAGTTTTACATCAGCACAATCATAAATTAGCATCATGAGCTAGAGGTCTAGAGCACATATTAATATAAAATTCTCAAGTAAATTCTGCGGATAGTTGCTGAATTGGGCGCTTTTTCATGTTTTTATTGGCAGTTACCAAGAAACTACTTCAGTAACAAATGCAGATAGCTGCATTATCAACTGATTGCCCCTACTGCATGGACTACTGCTGGCCGTACGCACTGCTTTTGTGAACTAAAACACAAATGAAAGGAGGGCCAGTTCTAAATAAAATAACCAACATTTTTAATAACATTTGCCTCCTAGAAAGAATACTATTAAACACATAGATAACATTATTCAAAAACCTGCTATCCTATAAATTTTGTCTTATTTATCTGATACAATATAGTGATTATAATACCTAATGATTTATATTACAGTTTTATACATTGAGCCAACATGAAATGGTCAACATGAAGTACTCAATGGTATGGCTGGAATTTTAACCATAGAGCTCCTGATCTGCCCCCAGTCGCAATTACCCATTGAGCTATAATAGCCAACATGGCATCATGACATTAAAACCTCCAATTGACTCATATATGTATCTTCCCGGTAAACCTCAATTGTCTCTCGTATTTGTTATACCTTGTTTGTGACGGCACGCTATTGTAAGTACAAATGTGAAGTAAACACGCAGTAGTAGTTTCCTTGTAAGTACTCTTGGTTACCGCCTGTGAGAACCAGGGAAGTTCAGAGATGATCAGTATCGCCTACCGCTGCAATGGAGGTAACATGGAGTTAAATTTTATTTTAGAGGATTATCCGAATTTTCTTTCAACCATAATCACTGCTGATGAAACTTGGCTACATCATTATGAGCCTGAGAGCCTATTGCATAGCTCAGGGTGGAAATCTCCTTCCTCACCAACCCCCCAAAAAGCAAAAGTGGTTGCTTCTGCTGGGAAAGTTATAGTCATCTCATTCTGTGCTATTCATGGACTGGTGTATGTGCATGTTGTACCTGCACACACATCAGTAACTGGACAATACCACAGGGATGTCCTGAAAACTGGGAAAATCCATATCAGGAGCAAAAGTCCACATTTCCATGAAGCAGGCTGGATACTACACCACAATAACCGGAGGCGGCACATTGCCAATGCAAAAATCAATGTTAAGTCCATCCTTCACCCTCCCCGTAGTCCGATTTTCGCCATATCGGAGCCTTTTCTATTCCCTAACTTGAAGAAAAAACTTCGTTGAAGGCATTATCCATCATCAGAAGTATCGGTGAAGGTTCCGCAGTGGCTTTTGAAAGATCTCTCGGAAAATGGTTTCAGCATGTGTTTGGAGAGTGATAGAAGTGCTGGGACAAGTGCATTGCAATTCAGGGGAGACTACTTTGAGAAGGAATATCAAAATTATGAGGATGAGTAAAGGTTATACGTTGTAAAAAAATTGTGATCAATATTTATTGAACAGCCTTCGTACAAATAAGGAATTTCCAGATTGCTCATCAATCACAGACTGCCTTATTAGGAAACTTTTTCTAAATTTCCATTTTCTCAATAATTGCATTAATTATTTTAATTCAAATACCATGTTTTAGATCAATTCATAAGAAATGAAATGGATACCTTGAATATTTTGGAAATGTCCTCATAAGGTCTCCTTTCTCATTGATGCTTTTAGCAAACCTGGTAGACAAAATCTTACTACAAAAAATATTTAGATCTTATAAAACACATAGATTATTTTAAATGTATTTGTATTAAGCTGTAATCCATTTTGGGAATGATTTTAGTATTAAACTTAAACTAGGAATTTTGCTTGTCAACAACTTTTATATCAGAGAAAGTAATAAAATTTAACACTCCTGTAAAAAGGCTTAAAATACCAACAGGACACCTTTCTTATTTTACATTCTGAGATTATGCCAGTCTTATTGCTGAAAACTTTTAACATAGTTACAAAGTTCTGTTTCACAATGGACTGTGGAAAGAACTCTATTATTATTTGGCATATTCTTTGTATTTTTATGAAAATTTCCTTTGGAGATATAAAAAGGACCGTTAAAGTTTTATATCAGCACAATCATATATTAGCATCATGAACAAGAGGTCTAGAGCACATATTAATATCAAATTCTCGAGAATATTCTGCAGATATTTGCTTCACAGTGTGATTATTAATGTTATTAGTGGCAGCTAAGGAAAATACTTCTTCAGTAGGTATTGCAGTTAACTGCATTATCAACTGATTGCCCCTGGTGCATGGACTACTCCTGGCCATACCCACTGCTTTTGAAAACTAAAAACCAAACGAAAGGCTTGCCAGTTTTAATTAAAATAACCAACATTTTTAATAACATTTGCTTCGTAGAAAGGATGCCATTAAACACATATTTAACATTATTCAAAAACCTGCAATCCTATAAATTTGTCTTATTTATCTGTTACAGTATTGAGATTATTATACTTAATGATCTATATTACATTTTATACATTGAGTCAACATGAAATAGTCAATGCCATGGCCGAGATTTTAACCATAGAGCTCCTGATCTGCCCCCGGTCGCAATTACCCATTGAGCTACAATAGCCAACATGGCATCATGACATTAAAACCTCCAATTGACTCATATATGTATTTTATCAGTAAACCACAATTTTCTGTCGTATTTGTTATACCTTGTTTGTGACGGCATGCTATTGTCAGTACCAACGTGAAATAATTAAGCCGTAGTAGTTTCCTGGTAAGTACTCTTGGTTCCCGCATGTGAGAACCAGGCAAGTTCAGAGATGATCAGTATCGCCTACCGCAGCAAAGGAGGTAACATGCAGTTAAATTTGATGTTAGAGGAATATCTGGAATTTCTTTCAACCGTAAAAATGTAGATGAAGTTTTACATCAGCACAATCATATATTAGCATCATGAGCAAGAGGTCTAGAGTACTTATTAATATCAAATTCTCAAGTTAATTTGGCGGATAGTTGCTGAATAGGGCGCTTGTTCATGTTTTTAGCGGTAGTTAACAAAAAACTACTTCAGTAAGTAATGCAGATAACTGCATTATCAACTGATTGCCCGTGGTGCATGGACTTCTGCTGGCTGTACCAACTGCTTTTGAAAACTAAAAAACAAACGAAAGAAGTGCAAGTTCTAAATAAAAACCCCAACATTTTTAATAACATTTGCATCCTAGAAAGAATGTAGTTAAACACATAGGTAACATTATTCAAAACCTGCACTCCTATAAATTTCTCTTATTTATCTGTTACAGTATCGAGATTATTATTTTTAATGATCTATATTACATTTTATACATTGAGTCAACATGAAATATTCAATGCCATGGCCGGGATTTTAACCATAGATCTCCTGGTTTGCGCTCAGTCGCAATTACCCATTGAGCTACAATAGCCAACGTCCCATTATGACATTAAAACCTCCAATTGACTCATATATGTATTTTCCCGGTAAACCACAATTGTCTAGCGTATTTGTGATAACTTGCTTGTGGCTGCATGCTATTACAAGTACAAATGTGAAATAAACATGCGGTAGTAGTTTCATTTTAAATACTCTTGGTACAATATTGAGATTATTATTTTTAATGTTCTAAAATACATTTTATACATTTGCAATAAGTTGGAAAATTAGGAATGGCTTCGGTTTAGTATTATGCAATGGTATGCTCTGTTTACATCAGTTTATCATTTATCAATTTAAAAGCTGTTAACCCACAATACAATAAACTGTTTATTAACCACAGCACTTCATACAGAATTATAGGCATTGTCAATATAGATAAGAGTATTTTTCAATATTTTCAATTAATCTAAGAAGTATTTACAATCTAAAGCTTACAGATAATTTATGCAAGTAACTTATACACAGAAAATGAAGCTATTTACAGTGGAGTAAAAAACACTACACAAAAAAAGAAAACAATTCCTATTAGAAATTTGTGAGAATAGAGAAATGTATGAATAAATAACAAAAGTACTCTTCATTATAAATGATTGTAAATGTAACAGTTTGTTACAGTGGAGTAACAAACACTACACAAATAAAAGAAAGCAATTCCTATTAGAAATTTGTGAGAAAATTGTAAGCATAGATAACAAAAGTACCCTTCATTATAATTGTTTGCAAGTTCCAACAAAATGAACTTCTGAAAATCATAATTACAATTTCTTAACAGGTTCTTTAAATATTACTAAAAAACCTTCACAGCAAAACATATTCCTAGCAGTACCATCTCTCGGCACCAAGGCGCACTCCGTAAAGAATCGATTCTTAGTTGTGAATATTCACCTCTGGGAGACAATCAGTGATTTATAACAGCTACTCTTATATTATATCTGTTTATAATAAAGTCCATGTACCCATATTATTTTCGCAACCAACTCCTAAACAACACCACTCAAACCACTGCCGTACGTTTAACTGGAATTTCCCAATTGGCCTCTGAACTTGGCTCTCAGAATCCATATGTACATCTCACACAACTTGTTAGGGCGATACAATCAAAGATAGATATATCTTCCATCTCACTCGAGCTGTTAACGCAAACAAAGCACGAACACTAATGTCTAAAGCAATGTTCATTCTTATTTTCCAGCTATCCTAAACCTATGTGTATTCTGAGGTTTTGGATAGCTATTGCGGAAGGAGACTGGCAAATCCGGAGTTCAAATCCATGCTATAGCATTGAATTTTTCTATCTGTTCATTACATACTAGCCGAGAATTCGGTATTTGCTCGATAGCCTGTTCAAGAGCAAGGACTCTCTCCACAGTGAAGGATAAGTCGTGTTCTCATTCAAATTACAGGAAATTCACATTGTCAATTTATACATGAGGACTAAAAGCAGTGTGAGTGCAACTTTTTGTGAAAATAGAAAGCAATTTCTATCAAGAATTTGTTTGAATAGAAAATCGTGAGTGTAGAAAACAAGTGTACTCTTCATTATAAATGATTGCAAGTACCAACAAAATAAAATTAACGACAGAGGTATCGCCAAACGACCAATGCACAGAGTTCTCAAATCTCAGGAAGTATACACGCTGCAGAAGGTTTCATCTCCGCGTAACAATAACTTGCTCGTTCCCTACTGTCCCAGTTTTCACTTTAGCTGCTAGTAATTTTCAGGTTCAAGAAAAGAATGTAATAATCAGCAACAGCTGAAAATCATAATTACAATTTTTTAACAGATTCTTTAAATATTAATACAAAACCTTCACAGCAAAAAGTAGTAATGGCAGTGCCATCTCTCGGCACCAAGGCGAACTCCATAAACGATCGATTCTTTCTTGTGAACATTCACCTCTGGCGGACAATCAGTGAACTATAACAGCTACTCTTATACAATATCTGTTTATAATCAAGTCAATGTACCCATACTACTTTCGCAACGTACTCCTAAACAACAAAATATTTTTCTATCTGCTCCAAGTTCCAATAACAGTTTAGAAGTAATTTTATCAGTTTATATTTAGTTACGGTTACAAGATGTGTACAACAGAGTCAGTGATAAATAATGTTTGAAATTTGGGTAGTTGTATGCTGACATTTAAATTATATGCCGATCTAATCATTAAAAGAAGAACCACACCATTGATGGGTATTGCAGTTATAATGAATGAGAAGTGAAGCTCTGAACACAAACGTAAGCAAATTAGTTTTCATAGGGATCCCCTCCCAATATATCAGGTACCTGGAAATGCTCAGAAACACTCACGTAAATTCAAGGGCCAGTTTTCAAAATCGAATGTCATTTGTCGCATTTATGACAGAGAAAATGGAGATACTAAACGTGTTGAACGTCATAACTGGACACAACTGCCAATAATATTCTCCTCCATGTCAGAAATGTTCCAGAACAACAGAAGAATTAATCTTATTACCGCTACCGTGTTAGTGTCTAGAGATTGCTCTGCTGTAACATTTTATTTCTTTGAACTGTTACGATGTTTTATTATTGTTTACAGAATTGATGATTAGCACTACTTATAATGTTAAGACAGGTTTACATTAGAATCGTTCTTTTCAGCTGAAGGTAAACAGCAGCTGCGGCACTTACTGACACAATATCAAACCAACAAGTTACAGTGTGTTAGAACGGATCTTCTCTAAATAAAGTGCTCATATTACACACTTTTCGCAACCCAGTACGATGGACATATATTTTTTATTCGGCGTTGAACTGAATAATTCTGTTACTACTCATATTTAATTATTATGTAACCTCGTTTAGGAATTCTCTTCATCTCGTATAAAGACCTTGCAGGTATACGATTTTAACAGTGTGCATTTGTGGTTTTACTCCCTAAGTATTTCGCAGGAAGCAATCAAGCGAAGGAAACTGAGAACGGTATGGGCAATTGAAAATATATAGCAAAAAGGAACGGAATTCCTCCAAAATTTTTCTTTCAGAATACATCGCGACATCCCCAAGGCGATGGCGTCTGGCGCCAAACTGAAATATTAATTTCTCATAGCAAGGTTCCGCACCATATATCTGGCACAGCTATTCGCCACAAAACCTTCATACATATGTTTACAAGCTTTGGGAATTAATCTTTTACAGCAAAGGAAGGAAAAGGTTTCATAGAATAATTTGTTCCATTATTTTTGTATTCTTCGCGTTAGTGAAGGCTTAATTTCAAAATTCCTCAACATATACAGCTCACAAATGGGGCTGGAATACGTCGTTCATATTATTCTAACAGGCGGGAGCATCAGCCGTTGGTTTCCGCCCTATCACCACGTCCATTATATGTCTCGTCAGTTTAGGTTTTAGGGGAGACTACCGTTTTAATTAGTTTAATTAATATTTTCCACGATGCACGGTATGAGTGGTGGTTAATCCTCATGCTGTAGTTCAAACTGTACACCAGCAACTGTTCTGAATTAATATCTAGGCTGCAATTGTACTTGAATATCGTTGGTGCATTTTTTTCCCCACCACGTCTTACAAGTGACGTGACACCCCTACAGGGAGTGTATCCATCTCAAACATCCACATTTCCCATATGAAGCTAAACCACTGTAAGAAACAGAAAACAGTTGGTTCATGTATGATGGCGCTCCAACAAATTAAAGCAAAATTGTTCTAGATGCAAGAGCGCTCCCCTGGAGTTATTAGATTGAATTTCGAGGGATGTTGAACTTAAACCTTTGTTTAATACGCTGGAAAAGGATTTTGAGGGATATTGGTACAACTTTTGGAACGGGATTTCGAATGCAAAGATGAGATGACACCAACAAGGACTATCTCAAACACTCAATTTTTGAAGCCATTAATTTTCGTTGGGATGACGTAATTCTGCCTCATGCGGTTGAGCCACTTTAGGAATCTATCGCGGGGATTCATTACCGAATTTCGGAAATGTTTTTTTCAATCGTTTTCAATACACGGGCTTACTTTGCTTTTGTTCAAAGCTTTAGTTGAGCATTTACAGCAATTTTAAATTTCGTTGTCGATAAAAAACGTAAACTCAAGATTAGACTGGTAGTCAATGTTTAAAATTAGGTGAGTGCTACATTTGACTCAGGAGTTTAGCTATGATATTATGATTGACACAAGTGAAGCCTAGATAGGGTTCCATTGTTTATTCCTCGCGGTTAAAGGCCTTACATTCTGCTTCAATATTGATTCATTAAATATTTCTCCAAGTCATATTTTGTGTTAGCATATTGAAGAACAAAAGCATTATCTTAACTTCATACAGTAAACATGTATTCAACTAATTCAATACACTTATGATCGTACAACAATTTTCGTGATACAATATTTTAGCACCAACAGCACTGCCTGCCGGTAAGATTACTTTGCATTTTGGAAATTCTAATTTTCAACCTATAAGTTATATCCTGCTAGTTAAACCTATTTATTTGATGAAATTTTTCGTGGGAAACGCTATAAAAACAAAAGTAGCTAGCTTGTAGTTTCACTTCGGACTGTTGTAACATGGTGCTTAAAATAGATTTTCGCATCTTAAATGTACATAACGCTCGCAACTGAATATTTTGTTTCTTACTGTCATGACCTAGGTTATTCTTTAGCTCATGCGCTAAAGAGAATTATACAAATAAAAGACATCTACTTGCACAATTTAAAGGTATGTTAATATCTTGGTTAATATAACGTACCATTTGGCCCTAAAACCTTCTGCTTCATACAAGTAAATATGCCTTCATGCGTTAAAAGAGGTGCAGAACGAAACAGGGCGTTCCAATTAGATGCACAGCAGAAACGTGAGCGCACTTGGTTCTGCTCCGAACGAAATGTCAGCTCCCAAGTTTGAATTAACCTGTGTTGTCCGCTCACACCACTGCCGTACGTTTAACTGGAATTTCCCAATTGCCTTCTGAACTTGGCTCTCAGCATCCATATGTACATCTCACACCACTTGTTAGGGCGATACAATCAAAGATAGATATATCTTCCATCTCACTCGAGCTGGCAACGCAAAAAAGCACGAACAATATTGTCTAAGGAAATTTTCATTCTTATGTTGCAG
This sequence comes from Mantis religiosa, assembly GCA_030765055.1. Taxonomy (NCBI): domain Eukaryota; kingdom Metazoa; phylum Arthropoda; class Insecta; order Mantodea; family Mantidae; genus Mantis; species Mantis religiosa. Next base: position 513,086 of record JAUKNK010000294.1, read on the forward strand.
CGATCCTAAACCTATGTGTATTCTGATGTTTTGGATAGCTAGAGCGGAAGGAGACTGCAAATCCGGGGTTCAAATCCATGCTATAGCATTGAATTTTTCTATCTGTTCATTACATACTAGACGAGAATTCAGTATTTGCTCGATAGCCTGTTCAAGAGCAAGGACTCTCTCCTAAGTGACGGATAAGCCGTGTTCTCAATCACATTACAGGAAATACACATTGTCAATTTATACATGAGGACTTCAAGCAGTGTCAGTGCACCATTTTATGAGAATAGAAAGCAATTTCTATCAAGAATTTGTGTGAATAGAAAATTGTGAGAGTAGAAAACAAGTGTACTCTTTATTATAAATGATTGCAAATACCAACAAAACAAAATCAACTACAGAGGCATCGTCAAAGTACCAATGGACAGAGTTCTCAAATCTCAGGAAGTATACACGCTGCAGAAGGCTTCATCTCCGCAAAACAATTATTTGCTCGTTCCCTACTGTCCCAGTTTTCACTCTAGCTGCTAGTAGCTTTCTGGTTCAAGAAAAGCAAGTAATGATCAGCAACTGCTGAAAATCATAATTACAATTTCTTAACAGATTCTTTAAATATTAATACAAAACCTTCACAGCAAAACATATTACTGGCACTGCCATCTCTCGGCACCAAGGCGCAGTCCGTAAAGGATCGATTCTTATTTGTGAAGCATGTCACCTCTGGCGTACAATCAGTGAACTATAACAGCTACATTCATATAATATCTGTTTATAATAGAGTCAATGTACCCATACTACTTTGCAACGTACTCCTAAATAACAACATATCTTTCTATCTGCTCCAAGTTCCAATAACAGTTTAGAAGAAATTTTAACAGTTTATATTTGGTTGCGGATACGAGATGTGTACAACAGTATAAGTGAGAGATCATTTTTAAAATTTAGGAAGTTGTATGCTGTCATTTAGTAATTTAAAGATCACACTATTTGTGGGCAATAAGTTAGAATGAGAGAATTGTAATGCAAACACAACAGTACATAAATTAGGTTTCTGAAGTACGCTTCCGTAAATATTAAATATTTAGAAATACCCAAAATCGCCCGACGCTAATTCAAGGCCGATTCTCAAAATCGAGTGCGTTTTATGGCATTTATGATAAAGGAAAGGAGTGTTTAAACATGTGGAACATTATATTTGGACACAACTGCAAATAAAATTGTCATTCAGCTGAGAGGTGTTGTTACAAAACTTACCGATATCGTCTTGGTGTTGAGAGATGATACTGCCTGTTGCATTTTGTTACGTTGAATTGTTAGAGATGTTTTATTATTATTTTCAGACTTTTTGAACAAATCTACTTATGATGTACAGATATGTTTACATTTAAATAATTCTTTTCAGCTAAAAGTAAACAGTGGCTGCGGTGTGTTCTGACACAGTATCAAACCAACAAACTACAGTGTGTTAGAACGGAATTGCTCTAAACGAACTGCTCATACATGCGCACCGCTCGAAACCGATTATACTTTTTCATTCTGTGTTGATCTGCTTAATTGTGTCGCTACCTGTATTTAATTATGTCAGTACGTTTGGGAATTCACTTCCTCCCACACAAATGCCTTGCAGGTATACGATTTTGTTAATTGTGTCTTTGCATCTGCTTGGGAAGCTATTAGGTACTTCGGAGGAAGTAATGAGGTAAAGATAACAGAAAAAGGTATGTGCCACAGACAATAGATAAAATTAAGTAGCTAAATTGCTTAAGAATTTCTATTTGGATACGCTTCGCGCTACAGGAGCTGCTCCAAGAGGACAGAGTCTGGCGCCGAAGTGAAATACTGATTTTAGAGCAAGCATCCGCGCGATATGTCCAGCACCTCTATTCACCACTAAACCTACAAAAATATGTTTACACGCTCTGGGAATGAATACCTCACATCAAAAAGATAAAAAACACCACAAAAGTATCAGTTCTATAATTTTTGTTTTCTTGGTCTTATTGAAGGCTTACGTTGAAAACCCCTCAACATATAAAGCTAACAACAGACGCTCCAAACGTCCTTATTGTTCTAAAAGGGAAGATCTACCGTTGGTGTCTAATGCTAACGCCCGGTCCATTGTTTTTATCCTCAGTTTAGCTTTCAAAGGAGACAAACGTTTCTAATATGTTTAATTAATACATTCCACGATGCATAGTGTGACAGCTGTTAATCCTTATGCTGTAGTTGAGGCTGTACATCAGCAACAATTTTGGAAATATGCCTGTTCTGCAATTGTACGTGAATATGGATGTTACGTATCTTACCCTACCACGTCTTAGAAGTGCTCTCTACAGGGCGTTATCCACCTCACACTTCCATATTTACTACATGAGGATGTGCCCCTATAAATTAGAGAGAACACGTGGTTTGCGCTTGTGCTCCAACAGATTTTAACAGCTTTGTTCTAGAAGCAAGGTTCCCCATGTCTTTCTTTTTATTCTTTTTTTTCTTTACTTTACGTCCTCCAACGCAAAGTCATAACCGACCATGAATGGAATAGGTTAAATGATACTCATATGAGCCCAGGGTCCATAGAGCTTAAAGTTACCCGACATTTGTCTTTTTGGATAAAGAGAACCCCGGGTAAAACCGTATACATCTAGGTCACCCTCACCGAGATTGAAACTCGGGACCTGTAGTAACTGAGGCAGACACGCTGCCATCTATGCTAACGAGGCGGTTGAATCATCATGTGTGGTTGTTAGATTGGACTTGGAAGGAATTAGAACACAAACTTTTATTAATATGAAAAAAAAATTGAGAGATATGCTTCTATGACTTTGGAACGGAATTTCGAATGGACTGGTTAGATGAGATGACATCTGCATGGATTATCTCGAAGCCCCAATTTGGGAAGCTATTTGCAACCAAATTTCAGATTGGTTTAAGTAATTTTATCCCCCATTGTGTTGCCACTTCTCGAAATATTTCTTATTATGCTACCCTTTGCTGCAACAGCCGACGCACGAAGGTCACATACCTAATGGCGTTGTGTCGGACTTTTTACTTTTGAAATATTTTAGCATATTTGAAGTAAACTATTCTATTCCTTATAAAACATACTGATTGTTAATTCACGTTAGAAACAAACAACGCGCTTTGCAACATTATTGAATGAATAACTTTATACGCGTCAGTTTCCTTCAAAATATTAACTTGAAATCGATTTCCCTCACACTGATAAGCCTTTGCCGTTGCTACTGCAATTCAATAATTTGTCATTTGTTCACGTCATTTTTCGCGACTAACTTTTCGTTAACATATTAGGTAATTGACATTATCATTTGTTTAAATAATATTTAGACAACTTAACAGTCAAATAACATTTGTTATAATTCCAGACAGCCATTTTTAACGCTAAGCACTTAAATTTTATTACTGTTCTTTCGTTTCTACATATTGAATCACAGGTCTACCTTCAATTGTTTCTCAATCTCATTCACTTTTAACTTCAACCAATTCCTCATGATTATTAATATTTTAAACCCTGAATATTATTTTCAAATAAATAAGTAAGTTTGACTTCTCAGGGTCAAATTAAGACGACTGTTACACATTTCGTCTTTGTGTAAGCAATCCACAACCAAATTTCGGTAAAGTTTTTCAATCAGTTTAAACACATGTCATTATTTTGCTTGTGTTCCAAGCTTCAATTGAGCGTTTACAACAATTTTTGATTTCCTTGTCGACAGAAGACATGTACTCTGGATTGGACTGATAGTTAATGCTTATAAAGTTAATGAATGCGGTATTTGACTCAGGAGTTTAGCTATTCCTGTACAATAATTTATAATTCCCTCCGTAATGACATCAGAAGCTTAGAAAACTACAACGTGTTTAAAACTAGAACAAGGACTTTCTTGCAGGAGCACTGCTTTTAAACAGTAAAGGAATATCTGCAATTTAACAAAACCAGATAATCATAAAACATCAATTTACTTAGCTTTTCCATTTCTCTCATTTATAATTATGTCCAGTTTGTGTTACATTTTAATTAAATGTAGGTTAGCTATACTTGATATTTAACTTTGTAATATTAAGTGTAAATTTACTGACGTATCCTATATCAAGGCACTATGTACCGGTTTGATTTTAATTGGTGAATAAATTTGAATTTGAATTTGAATTCTTTCAAATATAATCACTGCTGATGAAACTAAGATACATCATTTTGTTCCTGACAGCAAACAGCAAAGCTCAGTATAGAAATCTACTCTACTCTATCTAGGCGCTCATCTAGGAATATCTAGGAGCTCATCTAGGACTATCTAGGAGCTCATCTAGGACTATCTAGGAGCTCATCTAGGACTATCTAGGAGCTCATCTGGGACTATCTAGGAGCTCATCTAGGACTATCAAGGAGTTCATCTAGGACTACCTAGGCGCTCATCTAGGACTATCTCGGCGCTCATCTAGGAATATCTAGGAGCTCATCTAGGACTATCTAGGAGCTCATCTAGGACTATCTAGGAGCTCATCTGGGACTATCTAGGAGCTCATCTGGGACTATCTAGGAGCTCATCTAGGATTATATAGGAGCTCATCTAGGATTATCTAGGAGCTCATCTATGATTATCTAGGAGCTCATCTAGCTTTATCTAGGATCGGATGTAGGACTATCTAGGGGCTGATCTAGGACTATCTAGGAGCTCATCTAGGATTATCTAGCAGCTCATCTAGGTCTATCTGGGAGCTCATCTAGGACTATCTAGGAGCTCATCTAGGAATATCTAGGAGCTCATCTAGGACTCTCTAGGAGCTCATCTAGGACTATCAAGGAGCTCATCTAGGACTATCTAGGAGCTCATCTAGGATTATCTAGGAGCTCGTCTAGGATTATCTAGGAGCTCATCTAGGTTTATTTAGGAGCTCATCTATGACTATCTAGGAGCTCATCTGGGATTTTCTAGGAGCTCATCTAGGTTTATCTAGGAGCTCATCTAGGATTATCTCGGAGCTCATCTAGGTTTATCTAGGAGCTCATCTAGGATTATCTAAGAGCTCATCTAGGACTATCTAGGAGCTCATCTAGGTTTATCTAGGAGCTCATCTAGGATTTACTAGGACTATCTAGGAGATAGTCTAGGACTATCTAGGAGATTGTCTAGGACGATCTAGGAGATAGTCTAGGACTATCTAGGAGATAGTCTAGGACTATCTAGGATCTAGTCTAGGACTATCTAGGAGATATTCTAGGATTATCTAGGAGATAGTCTAGGACTATCTAGGAGATAGTCTATATAGTTATATAGTTATACTTGTACTGTTATACTTGTATTGTTATATAGTTATACTTGTATTGTTATATAGTTATACTTGTACTGTTATATAGTTATACTTGTATTGTTATATAGTTATACTTGTACTGTTATATAGTTATACTTGTACTGTTATATAGTTATACTTGTATTGTTATATAGTTATACTTGTACTGTTATATAGTTATACTTGTACTGTTATATAGTTATACTTGTACTGTTATATAGTTATACTTGTATTGTTATATAGTTATACTTGTATTGTTATATAGTTATACTTGTACTGTTATATAGTTATACTTGTACTGTTATATAGTTATACTTGTATTGTTATATAGTTATACTTGTATTGTTATATAGTTATACTTGTACTGTTATATAGTTATACTTGTATTGTTATATAGTTATACTTGTACTGTTATATAGTTATACTTGTACTGTTATATAGTTATACTTGTACTGTTATATAGTTATACTTGTATTGTTATATAGTTATACTTGTATTGTTATATAGTTATACTTGTACTGTTATATAGTTATACTTGTATTGTTATATAGTTATACTTGTACTGTTATATAGTTATACTTGTATTGTTATATAGTTATACTTGTATTGTTATATAGTTATACTTGTATTGTTATATAGTTATACTTGTATTGTTATATAGTTATACTTGTACTGTTATATAGTTATACTTGTATTGTTATATAGTTATACTTGTACTGTTATATAGTTATACTTGTATTGTTATATAGTTATACTTGTATTGTTATATAGTTATACTTGTACTGTTATATAGTTATACTTGTATTGTTATATAGTTATACTTGTACTGTTATATAGTTATACTTGTATTGTTATATAGTTATACTTGTACTGTTATATAGTTATACTTGTACTGTTATATAGTTATACTTGTACTGTTATATAGTTATACTTGTATTGTTATATAGTTATACTTGTATTGTTATATAGTTATACTTGTACTGTTATATAGTTATACTTGTATTGTTATATAGTTATACTTGTATTGTTATATAGTTATACTTGTACTGTTATATAGTTATACTTGTATTGTTATATAGTTATACTTGTACTGTTATATAGTTATACTTGTACTGTTATATAGTTATACTTGTATTGTTATATAGTTATACTTGTACTGTTATACTTGTATTGTTATATAGTTATACTTGTACTGTTATACTTGTATTGTTATATAGTTATACTTGTATTGTTATATAGTTATACTTGTACTGTTATATAGTTATACTTGTACTGTTATATAGTTATACTTGTACTGTTATATAGTTATACTTTGCTCTAGGACGCACGGTTTACAAGTTGTCATTTTGCGGCGGCGGTTGGAGGTACTAACCGACCGTCTTATAGTCATATGTAGAACTGGACACGGCGTATCCATCGGTACAAGAATCATGTCGATATCTAAAATAGTTTAGCCGTTATGACCAAAAAACCGTTGAGCATAGTTTAGCGCCCCTGGCGGCAGTTGTTGACAAGTCGCAGAGACCGTGCTATAGTCGTTTGTAGATATAGACACGGGCAATCCATCGGTAAAAGAATGACGTCGCTATCTATAATAGCTTAGCCGTAATGGCCAAAAAACCGTCAAGCATAGATCAGCGCCCCTAGCGGCAGTTCCTGACGTTACGGAGTGACAGTGTTGTAGTGGTATGTAGATTTAGACACGGGCAATCCATCGGTACAAGAATCATGTCGATATCAAAAATAGTGTAGCTGCTAGAACGAAAAAACCGTCGCGCATAGTGTTCAGCGCCTCTGGCGGCGGCGCTATGAGTTACGCTATGACCATGTTATAATCAAATGTAGATCTCAAGATGACAAATCCATCGGTGAAAGAATCATGTCTCTATCTGTAATGGTTTACGAGAAATTAGGAAAAACGGTGTTAGAAAGGACATAAAAATTACAAGTTTAACCGGTATAAACCGAGGCTATATGCCGAAAATCTAAGGCCCCTTTGGGAAGTTGTATAATTTTTCCCACAAGAAGACATTGTGAGGAAGATTTGTGTTGGTTTTGGAGCAAGTGGATTGCTGGGTTAGAGCGCTAGAGTCCGTAGATCGATGCGTTGTTTACGGCGTTTTAGTAGTCGGCATTTTAGCCGTGAGCCAAAAAATGACATTTTCGGAAGCTTCGTTCTTAGACATAAATTAACGCAGGGAATCCAATTTAATATAGGCTTGTTTAGCAGAGTCTTGGCTTCGTTTCTGTCTCTTAGACATTGACGTAAGGCCCTTAGTGTGCCCTTGGGACTTTGTCAAAGGGTCGCTGGTGAGCGACATTTCTAGGGGAAATCGGACGCTTGTTGACAAAGAACAAGGATTTTTTGTGAACGTTTGTAACATATTCTATAAGAAGGCATTACGATGAGACATCCTATACATTTTGGTGCAAAAGCAATAAATGGTGTAGTCGCTAGGCCCGAAAAACGTTCGCGCATAGTGCGTCAGCGCGTCAGCGCCTCTGGCGGAGGCGGTATAAGTTACGCATTGACCATGTTATAATCAAAAGTAGAACTCCTCAGGACAAATCCATCGGTGACAGAATTATGTCTCTAGCTATAATGGTTCATGAGTTATTAGCAAAAACGGTGATAGAATGGACATAAAAATTCCAAGTTTCAGATGTGTGAACCATGGCAATATGCCGAAAATCTAAGGCCCCTTTGGGAACTTTTATAATTTTTGCCACAAGAAGACATTGTGAGTAAGATTTGTGTGGGTTTTGGTGCAAGTGGTGTGCTTGGTTAGAGCGCTAGAGTCCGTAGATCGAGGCGTTGTTTACGGTGTTTTTGTAGTCGGCATTTTAGCCGTGAGCCAAAAAATGACATTTTCGGAAGCTTGCTTTTCAGTCATAAATTAACGCCAGGAATGCAAGTTAATAGAGTGTTGTTTAACGGAGTCTTGGCTTCGTTTCTGTCTTTTAGACATCGCAGTAGGGCCCTTAGTGTGCCCGTGGGCCCATGTTAAAGAGATGCTGGTGAGAAACGTATTCAAGCCGTTTTTGTGAACTTTAATAACTGGAACTGCGACAAGACTTAAATATCGTCTAGAAGAGGTTAGTGTGAGCCCGTCTATCGATTTTGGAGTTGCTGCTGTCACTGGTTTGACGGCGGGAGTCCTTGGTTCGCATAAAACAGCTCCGAGTCGTTTTCGTGTACTTGTACAACAGTGACTGCGACGAGACTTTAATATCGTCTAGAAGGACATAGTACGAGGCCGCCTATCGATTTTCGTGACTTTTGTGCTATTAGTTTGGCCGCGAGAGCGACATTTTGGTAAAAGGTTTTATTTTTTTTTCTCCGGAACGGGTGGCCGGAGAGGAGCGAAATTCGGCAGGAGGTCTTAGAATAACACCTACTTTTGGGATATGAGGTGCGATTGCCTAAATTGTAAGCGAGAGGGGGGGTTAGTTGGGCGTGTTCGGGAAATATGGAATAGCTGCGTAAGTATGGGTCGCGCGGCCTCGGTTTACATAAGGTTCTTTGTAGAGGACGTAATTGCGAAGCCGCCCAGCGAATTTGGAGGTGGTAGGGTCCTCGGTTCGAGCGTTACGGAGCCCCAAAATATTGGTGCAAAAGCGGAAAAAGTGCAGATATCGAGATGCGGCTTAGTGCAGAAGAAAGCCAGTTTCGAGTAGGGTTCGTGCACCGAGTTTGGTTTCTTAACTCCACACGGTGCGCGCAGGGCGCTTTACTTTCGCTAATCGAAAATTGTCACGATCGGCCGAACGGCTGGACCGAGCGAGACGCGGCTAGCGTCAAAAAAAACTTTGACGTGAGAATAAGAATGTATTAAAGTTTGGTTCCTTAACTCGTAGCGGTTTGGGCGCAATCGATTTTTAGTTCGGAATAAACGAGTAGTTAGTGATTTTTTTTCCTCGCTTCGCTCGGAAAAAAGAACTATCCACTGCGCGCTTGGGACGCGGTAGTCTTTGGGATAGGGGGTGGGGTCTCGAGCCGGCAACTTTGCAAGTCGCGTGTGCGTGAGCTCCTGAATTTCGGCCAATTACTCCGGACATCTTTGACCTAGGAAGTGAAACTTGGTACCAAATGAAAGTGCTCTTTACCAGCTTGCCATACATGCTTTTAGTTTTGTCCTGCGTCCATTAGTTCGGCGTCTAGACGCCAAAGTACAGTGGCATAGGATTGCGCCCATTTCTGGACGTCGTGTGCAAATTGTGACTAGTGCATATTAAAGTGGGTGTTAAAATTAGTGTGCATACCGAGTTTGGTGCAGATTGCACCAGTAGTTTGCGAGATCTAAGCCTCGGAAGTTTGCATGAATTTTCATTGTTCTGCAAAGCCTAGCGTGGGTTGTGACGTCACTAGCCAGCCCTGGGAACAGCACGTTGTCGGTCCTAACTCCGCCGTCCTTGGTCGCAGAGATTCAAACCAGGTATGAAATGAAAGCCCTTAATTTGGGCTTTAACATGTTTTTTTCAGATTTGAGATCGGACCTTTGGTTCGGCAATTATAGACAAAAAACTGGTTAGGCCCTTTGACCCGCTTCTCGACTTTTACACTTTAATAGCTTCGAGCCACTAATTAAATAAGTCGCTGTTCAAAGTTTGGTGCAGATCGCACGAGAACTTTGGGAGAAATTAACAGAATTATCTTACGCACGTACACATTTGGGAATGGAAAGTTACAAGAAATATTTCCTAGAAATTTCGTAAATATATTTCCCTTAAAAATTCGATTCCTCCCGAACGGTAAGTGCTATAAGCGTGATCGAGGTGTCAAACTCTTTCTTATAAAAAGCCCGAGAAGCTGTGCTATGCGGCTTTGCTCTCCGACCCTTGGTTCGACCCCTAGCACGTCATTGGAAACTTTTGTTATAACTAGGAAACGGCTGCCGATATTCGAGATCTGACTTTATATCCCGTTAGCACACGTCTGGTACTACGTGCGCGCCGAGTGTGGTCGTTCTCCGGCCACGCGTTTAGAGTCCGCGGTTCGATATTTGTTTCCCCCTTTGATAATTAATAACTCTGTCGCTAAGGGTAGCACAGACTTGAACCAGGTATCAAATGAAAGCCCTTGACTTGAGGTTTAACATGTTTTTTTCAGATTTGAGATCGGCCCTTTGGTTCGGCCTGTGGACGCGGGAGACTGTTTACGCCCTTTTGCACCGCTTTTTTAGACTTTTTGACTTTAGTAGGTTGTTGCTAGTAATTAAATATGTCACTGTTCAAAGTTTGGTGCAGATCGTCCCAGAACTTTGGGAGATATTACCAGAATTATCTTACGCAAAAATGGTCCCCGACCTAGGCAGGTGGGCACAACTGCGTAGTATATTCATACGTAAAATAAAACGTGCAACCTTCAAAATTCGAGAACTCCCGAACCGCTGGTCCGATTAACGTGATCGAGGTGTCAAACTCTTTCTCGTAAAAAGCCCGAGAAGCTGCAGTGAGCGGCATTGCTCTCCGACCCTTGGTTCGACCCCTACGCAAATCACTATTTTTTGTGTACTTTCTCGTCCCTTTCTCGACAGTTTGAACACGACTTGTTCTAGTACTTCTCAGTGAAGGTCCGCCTTTCGAGTTTGAAGCAAAAACTAACCCATTTGTGACCGCTGGAAGCTGCCGAACTTTATCCAGACGATTGTTATAACTAGTAAATGGCTGCCGATATAAGAGATCTGACTTTATATCCCGTTAGCACACGTTTAGTACTACGTGCCTGCCGGGTCTGGTCCCGCTCGGCCCAGGCGTTTAGAGTCCGCGGTTCGATAACCGTTACGACCTTAGATATTTCATATCTCTGTCGCTAATAGCAGCAATGACGTGTAACTACGACATGTTCTAGTACTTATCAGTGAAGGTCCGCCTTTCGAGTTTGAAGCACTAACTAGCTCATTTGTGACCGCTGGAAGCTCTTAAACTTTGCCGACATGTACCTTATGTCTAGAAAACGGCTGCCGATATAAGAGATCTGACTTTATATCCCGTTAGCACTCGTTTAGTACTACGTGCCTGCCGAGTCTAGTCGCGCTCGGCCCAGGCGTTTAGAGTCCCCGGTTCGATAACCGTTACGACCTTTGATAATTAATATCTATGTCACTAATAGCAGCAAAGACTTGTAACTCGGCAGGAATATTCTCTCCTAACTCTAGTAGACGAATCTGAGTTTAGCTCGTACGCGAGATACGCGCAACTAGCCTAAACGGGGGGTATCCTGTTACGGTATATGGGGTATACGCGGTCGACCTTTTTGACAGTCGCAGGTCTTAGAGCATCCCAAAGTACGCTCCCCGGCGAAATTTGGCGGTTCTAGCTCTTCGGCAGAAAACCGGAGAAAAACCGCTCGAGTAAAATAAATTTTTAAACGGTGCGTCCTACAGCAAAAGTGTACATAAACTTTTTTGTAGGGCTCGTCGAGATTGACAAGATTTCCGATTTTGGTGGTGGTCGTCCGAGCGGTTCGGCCGCGAGCGCGGTCTCGGGAACTTAGCTACTTCACCTCTAAGCGCCCGTCTATAGTACAGCTAGGCTTTGAGGCGCTGTCTGAGACACTTTACACAACTTTCGAACCGAGGACCGCAGAGACTTGCGAGAGGTGTCAAACTCTTCCTCTAGTCGAGTACTATCGCCCCGTGTGGGGCATTAGCTTTCGGCGGTAGTAGGTTCGATACCGCGACAAGTGCAAAGGTCCGGTACCTCGGATGACGGGCTTGCGGTATAGATGTAAGGTTTTTGAACACCGATTCTGTTAGGGGAGGTAGACCTACCCGGGAATACCGAGTTTGGTCCTCGTCCGCCCGACCGCGGCCCGGAAATAAGCCCCCGAAGGTAACGTCGTTTTCCCGCCAGAGCCGTAGCTCCTAAACTGTGCGACGGATCGTAACGGTGAAGATGACCATTCTCATCTAGGACTATATCGGAGCTTATCTAGGCCTATATACGAGCTTATCTAGGTTTATCTAGGAGCTTATCTAGGACTATATAAGAGCTTATCTAGGTTTATCTAGGAGCTCATCTAGTTTTATCTAGGAGCTCATCTAGGTTTAGCTAGGAGCTCATCTAGGACTATCTAGGAGCTCATCTAGGTTTATCTAAGAGCTCATCTAGGACTATCTAGGCGCATCATGGACTATCTAGGAGCTCATCTAGGACTATCTAGGAGCTCATCTAGAACTATCTAGGAGCTCATCTAGGACTATCTAGGAGCTCATCTAGGATTATCTAGGAGCTCATCTAGGTTTATCTAGGAAATCGTCTAGGATTATCTAGGAGCTCATCTAGGTTTATCTGGGAGCTCATCTAGGACTATCTAGGAGCTCATCTACGATTATCTAGGAGCTCATCTAGGATTATCTCGTAGCTCATATAGGTTTATCTAGGAGCTCATCTAGGACTATCTAGGAGCTCATCTAGGACTATCTAGGAGCTCATCTAGGATTATCTAGCAGCTCATCTAGGACTATCTAGGAGCTCATTTAGGACTATCTAGGAGCTCATCTAGGACTATCTAGGAGCTCATCTAGGACTATCTAGGAGCTCATCTAGGACTATCTAGGAGATAGTCTAGGACTATCTAGGAGATAGTCTAGGACTATCTAGGATCTAGTCTAGGACTATCTAGGAGATAGTCTAGGACTATCTAGGAGATAGTCCAGGACTATCTAGGAGATAGTCCAGGACTATCTAGGAGATAGTCTAGGACTATCTAGGAGATAGTCCAGGACTATCTAGGAGATAGTCCAGGACTATCTAGGATTTGTCTAGGACTATCTAGGAGATAGTCCAGGACTATCTAGGATTTGTCTAGGACTATCTAGGATTTGTCTAGGACTATCTAGGATTGTCTAGGACTATCTAGGAGATAGTCTAGGACTATCTAGGATTTGTCTAGGACTATCTAGGGGATACTCTAGGACTATCTAGGATTTGTCTAGGACTATCTAAGAGATAGTATAGGACTATCTTCGATTTGTCTAGGACTATCTAGGAGATAGTCTAGGACTATCTAGGTTTTGTCTAGGACTATCTATAAGATAGTCTAGGACTATCTAGGAGATAGTCTAGGATTATCTAGGAGATAGTCTAGGACTATCTAGGAGATAGTCTAGGACTATCTAGGAGATAGCCTAGGACTATCTAGGATCTAGTCTAGGACTATCTTTGATCTAGTCTAGGACTAACTAGGATTTGTCTAGGACTATCTAGGAGATAGTCTATGACTATCTAGGGTCTAGTCTAGGACTATCTAGGATTTGTCTAGGACTATCTAGGAGATAGTCTAGGCCTATCTAGGATCTAGTTTAGGACTATCTAGGATTTGCTAGGACTATGTAGGAGATAGTCTAGGACTATCTAGGATCTAGTCTAGGACTATCTAGGATTTGTCTAGGACTATCTAGGAGATAGTCTAGGATTATCTAGGAGATAGCCTAGGACAATCTAGGATTTGTCAAGGACTATCTAGGACTTGTCTAGAACTATCTAGGAGATATTCTAGGACTATCTAGGATTTGTCTAGGACTATCTAGAAGATAGTCTAGGACTATCTAGGAGATAGTCTAGGACTATCTAGGATCTACTATAGGACTATCTAGGATTTGTCTAGGACTATCTAGGATCTAGTCTAGGACTATCTAGGAGATAGTATAGGACTATCTAGCAGATAGTCTAGGACTATCTAGGATTTGTCTAGGGCTATCTAGGAGATAGTCTAGGACTATCTAGGATTTGTCTAGGACTATCTAGGAGATAGTCTAGGATTATCTAGGAGAAAGTCTAGCACTATCTAGGATCTACTATAGGACTATCTAGGATTTGTCTAGGTCTATCTAGGAGATAGTCTAGGACTATCTAGGAGATAGTCTAGGACTATCTAGGAGATAGTCTAGGACTATCTAGGATTTGTCTAGGACTATCTAGGAGATAGTCTAGGATTATCTAGGAGATAGTCTAGGACTATCTAGGAGATAGTCTAAGACTATCTAGGAGATAGTCTAGGACTATCTATGTGATAGTCTAGGACTATCTAGGAGATAGTCTAGGACTATCTATGAGATAGTCTAGGACTATCTTGGATCTAGTCTAGGACTATCTAGAATTTGTCTAGGACTATCTAGGAGATACTCTAGGACTATCTATGAGATAGTCTAGGACTATCTAGGAGATAGCCTAGGACTATCTAGAATTTGTCTAGGACTATCTAGGGGATAGTCTAGGACTATCTAGTATTTGTCAAGGACTATCTAGGACTTGTCTAGAACTATCTAGGAGATATTCTAGGACTATGCATGTGATAGTCTAGGACTATCTAGGAGATAGCCTAGGACTATCTAGAATTTGTCTAGGACTATCTAGGAGATAGTCTAGGACTATGTATGTGATAGTCTAGGACTATCTAGGAGATAGCCTAGGACTATCTAGAATTTGTCTAGGACTATCTAGGGGATAGTCTAGGACTATCTAGTATTTGTCTAGGACTATCTAGAAGATAGTCTAGGACTATCTAGGAGATAGTCTAGGACTATCTAGGACTTGTCTAGGACTTGTCTAGGATTTGTCTAGGAATATCTAGGAGATAGTCTAGGACTAGCTAGGAGATAGTCTAGGACTATCTAGGATTTGTCTAGGACTATGTAGGAGATAGTCCAGGACTATCTAGGAGATAGTCGAGGACTATCTAGGATTTGTCTAGGACTATCTAGGAGATAGTCCAGGACTATCTAGGATTTGTCTAGGACTATCTAGGATTTGTCTAGGACTATCTAGGATTTGTCTAGGACTATATAGGAGATAGTCTAGGACTATCTAGGATTTACTAGGATTATCTAGGAGATAGTCTAGGACTATCTAGCAGATAGTCTAGGACTATCTATGTGATAGTCTAGGACTATCTAGGATCTAGTCTAGGACTATCTAGGAGATAGTCTAGGACTATCTAGGAGATAGTGTAGGACTATCTGGGATTTGTCTAGGACTATCTAGCAGATAGACTAGGATTATCTAGGAGATAGTCTAGGACTATCTAGGATGTATCTAGGACTATCTAGGATCTAGTCTAGGACTATCTAGGATTTGTCTAGGACTATCTAGGAGATAGTCTAGGATTATATAGGAGATAGTCTAGGACTATCTAGGAGATAGTCTAGGACTATCTAGGAGATAGTTTAGGATTATCTAGGAGATAGTCTAGGATTATCTAGGATCTAGTCTAGGACTATCTAGGAGATAGTCTAGGACTATCTAGGAGATAGTCTAGGACTATCTAGGATTTGTCTAGAACTATCTAGGAGATATTCTAGGACTATCTAGGATTTGTCTAGGACTATCTAGGAGATAGTCTAGGACTATCTAGGATTTAGTCTAGGATTATCTAGGATCTAGTCTAGGACTATCTAGGAGATAGTCTAGGACTATCTAGGAGATAGTCTAGGACTATCTAGGATTTGTCTAGAACTATCTAGGAGATATTCTAGGACTATCTAGGATTTGTCTAGGACTATCTAGGAGATAGTCTAGGACTATCTAGGATGTGTCTAGGACTATCTAGGATCTAGTCCAGGACTATCTAGGATTTGTCTAGGACTATCTAGGAGATAGTCTAGGATTATCTAGGAGATAGTCTAGGACTATCTAGGAGATAGGCTAAGACTATCTAGGAGATAGTGTAGGACTATCTGGGATTTGTCTAGGACTATCTAGCAGATAGACTAGGATTATCTAGGAGATAGTCTAGGACTATCTAGGATGTATCTAGGACTATCTATGATCTAGTCTAGGACTATCTAGGATTTGTCTAGGACTATCTAGGAGATAGTCTAGGATTATATAGGAGAAGGTCAAGGACTATCTAGGAGATAGTCTAGGACTATCTAGGAGATAGTCTAGGATTATCTAGGAGATAGTCTAGGACTATCTATGCGATAGTCTAGGTCTATCTTGGATCTAGTCCAGGACTATCTTGGATCTAGTCCAGGACTATCTAGAATTTGTCTAGGACTATCTAGGATCTAGTCTAGGACTAACTAGGAGATAGTCTAGGACTATCTAGGAGATAGTCTAGGACTATCTAGCAGATAGTCTAGGACTATCTAGGATTTGTCTAGGACTATCTAGGAGATAGTCTAGGATTATCTAGGAGATAGTCTAGGACTATCTAGGATTTACTAGGACTCTCTAGGAGATAGTCTAGGACTATCTAGGAGATAGTCTAGGACGATCTAGGAGATAGTCTAGGACTATCTAGGATCTAGTCTAGGACTATCTAGGACTTGTCTAGGACTTGTCTAGGATTTGTCTAGGAATATCTAGGAGATAGTCTAGGACTAGCTAGGAGATAGTCTAGGACTATCTAGGATTTGTCTAGGACTATCTATCAGATAGTTTAGGACTATCTAGGATTTGTCCAGGCCTATCTAGGATCTAGTCTAGGACTATCTAGGATCTAGTCTAGGACTATCTAGGATTTGTCTAGGACTATCTAGGAGATAGTCTAGGATTATCTAGGATATAGTCTAGGACTATCTAGGAGATAGTCTAGGACTATCTATGTGATAGTCTAGGAGTATCTAGGAGATAGCCTAGGACTATCTAGGATCTGTCTAGGACTATATAGGGGATAGTCTAGGACTATCTAGGATTTGTCTAGAACTATCTAGGAAATATTCTAGGACTATCTAGGATTTGTCTAGGACTATCTAGGATCTAGTCTAGGACTATCTAGGAGATAGTCTAGGACTATCTAGAAGATAGTCTAGGACTATCTAGGAGATAGTCTAGGACTATCTAGGATTTGTCTAGGACTATCTAGGAGATAGTCTAGGATTATCTAGGAGGTAGTCTAGGACTATCTAGCAGATAGTCTAGGACTATCTAGGAGATAGTCTAGGACTATCTAGGAGATAGTCTAGGACTATCTAGGATCTAGTCTAGGACTATCTAAGAATTTGTCTAGGACTATCTAGGATATAGTCTAGGACTATCTAGCAGATAGTCTAGGACTATCTAGCAGAAAGTCTAGGATTATCTAGGAGATAGTCTAGGACTATCTAGGAGATAGTCTAGGACTATCTAGGATCTAGTCTAGGACTATCTAGGATTTGTCTAGGACTATCTAGGATATAGTCTAGGACTATCTAGGATCTAGTCTAGGACTATCTAGGAGAGAGTCTAGGACTATCTAGGAGATAGTCTAGGACTATCTAGGAGATAGTCTAGGACTATCTAGGATGTGTCTAGGACTATTTAGGATCTAGTCCAGGACTATCTAGGATTTGTCTAGGACTATCTAGGAGATAGTCTAGGACTATCTAGGATCTAGTCTAGGACTATCTAGGAGAGAGTCTAGGACTATCTAGGAGATAGTCTAGGACTATCTAGGAGATAGTCTAGGACTATCTAGGATTTGTCTAGGACAATCTAGGAGATAGTCTAGGGTTATCTAGGAGATAGTCTAGGACTATCTAGCAGGTAGTCTAGGACTATCTAGGAGATAGTCTAGGACTATCTAGGAGATAGTCTAGGACTATCTAGGAGATAGTCTAGGACTATCTAGGAGATAGTCTAGGACTATCTATGTGATAGTCTAGGAGTATCTAGGAGATAGCCTAGGACTATCTAGGATCTGTCTAGGACTATCTAGGGGATAGTCTAGGACTATCTAGGATTTGTCTAGAACTATCTAGGAGATATTCTAGGACTATATAGGATTTGTCTAGGACTATCTAGAAGATAGTCTAGGACTATCTAGGATCTAGTCTAGGACTATCTAGGAGATAGTCTAGGACTATCTAGAAGATAGTCTAGGACTATCTAGAAGATAGTCTAGGACTATCTAGGAGATAGTCTAGGACTATCTAGGATTTGTCTAGGACTATCTAGGAGATAGTCTAGGATTATCTAGGACATAGTCTAGGACTATCTAGCAGATAGTCTAGGACTATCTAGGAGATAGTCTAGGACTATCTACGAGATAGTCTAGGATTATCTAGGAGATAGTCTAGGACTATCTAGGAGATAGTCTAGGACTATCTATGTGACAGTCTAGGACTATCTAGGAGATAGTCTAGGACTATCTAGGATTTGTCTAGGACTATCTAGGGGAGTGTCTAACACTATCTAGGATTTGTCTAGGACCATCTAGGAGATAGTCTAGGACTATCTAGGAGATAGTTTAGGACTATCTAGGAGATAGTTTAGGACTATTTAGGATCTAGTCTATGAGCATCTAGGATTTGTCTAGGACTATCTAGGAGATAGTTTAGGACTATCTAGGATTTGTCTAGTACTATCTAGGAGATAGTCTAGGACTATCTAGGAGATAGTCTAGGACTATCTAGGATCTAGTCTGGGACTGTCTAGGATTTGTCTAGGACTATCTAGGAGATAGTCTAGGACTATCTAGGAGATAGTCTAGTACTATCTAGGAGATAGTCTAGGATTATCTAGGAGATAGTCTAGGACTATCTAGGAAACAGTCTAGGACTATCTAGGAGATAGTCTAGGACTATCTAGGAGATAGTCTAGGACGATCTATGAGATAGTCTAGGACTATCTAGGATCTAGTCTAGGAATATCTAGGATTTGTCTAGGACTATCTAGGAGATAGTCTAGGATTATCTAGGAGATAGTCTAGGACTATCTAGCAGATAGTCTAGGACTATCTATGTGATAGTCTAGGACTATCTAGGAGATAGTCTAGGACTATCTAGGATTTGTCTAGGACTATCTAGGGGATAGTCTAGGACTATCTAGGATTTGTCTAGGACTATCTAAGAGATAGTCCAGGACTATCTAGGATTTGTCTAGGACTATCTAGAAGATAGTCTAGGACTATCGAGGATCTAGTCTAGGACTATCTAGGAGATAGTCTAGGATTATCTAGGAGATAGTCTAGGACTATCTAGGAGATAGTCTAGGACTATCTAGGATTTGCCTAGGACTATCTAGGAGTTAGTCTAGGATTATCTAGGAGATAGTCTACGATTATCTAGGAGATAGTCTAGGACTATCTAGGAGATAGTCTAGGATTATCTAGGAGATAGTCCAGGACTATCTAGGAGATAGTCTAGGAGTATCTAGGAGATAGTCTAGGACTATCTAGGATCTAGTCTAGGACTATCTAGGAGATAGTCTAGGATTATCTAGGAGATAGCCTAGGACTAACTAGGAAACAGTCTAGGACTATCTAGGACATAGTCAAGGACTATGTAGGAGATAGTCTAGGACCATCTAGGATCTACTATAGGACTATCTAGGATTTGTCTAGGACTATCTAGGAGATAGTCTAGTACTATCTAGGAGATAGTCTAGGACTATCTAGGAGATAGTCTAGCACTATCTAGGATTTGTCTAGGACTATCTAGGAGATAGTCTAGGACTATCTAGGAGATAGTCTAGGACTATCTAGGATTTGTCTAGGACTATCTAGGGGATAGTCTAGGATTATCTAGGAGATAGTCTAGGACTATCTAGGAGATAGTGTAGGACTATCTATGTGACAGTCTAGGACTATCTAGGAGATAGTCTAGGACTATCTATGAGATAGTCTAGGACTATCTTGGATCTAGTCTAGGACTATCTAAATTTGTCTAGGACTATCTAGGAGATAGTCTAGGACTATCTATGAGATAGTCTGGGACTATCTAGGAGATAGCCTAGGACTATCTAGGATTTGTCTAGGACTATCTAGGAGATAGTCTAGGACTATCTAGGATTTGTCTAGGACTATCTAGGAGATAGTCTAGGATTATCTAGGAGATAGTCTAGGACTATCTGGCAGATAGTCTAGGACTATCTAGGAGATAGTCTGGGACTATCTAGGAGATAGTCTAGGACTATCTAGGATCTAGTCTAGGACTATCTAGGATTTGTCTAGGACTATCTAGGAGATAGTCTAGGACTATCTAGGATGTGTCTAGGACTATCTAGGATCTAGTCCAGGACTATCTAGGATTTGTCTAGGACTATCTAGGAGATAGTCTAGGACTATCTAGGATCTAGTCTAGGACTATCTAGGAGATAGTCTAGGACTATCTAGGAGATAGTGTAGGACTATCTGGGATTTGTCTAGGACTATCTAGCAGATAGACTAGGATTATCTAGGAGATAGTCTAGGACTATCTAGGATGTATCTAGGACTATCTAGGATCTAGTCTAGGACTATCTAGCAGATAGTCTAGGACTATCTAGGAGATAGTCTGGGACTATCTACGAGATAGTCTAGGACTATCTAGGATCTAGTCTAGGACTATCTAGGATTTGTCTAGGACTATCTAGGAGATAGTCTAGGACTATCTAGGAGATAGTCTAGGACTATCTAGGATGTGTCTAGGACTATCTAGGATCTAGTCCAGGACTATCTAGGATTTGTCTAGGACTATCTAGGAGATAGGCTAAGACTATCTAGGATCTAGTCTAGGACTATCTAGGAGATAGTGTAGGACTATCTAGGAGATAGTGTAGGACTATCTGGGATTTGTCTAGGACTATCTAGCAGATAGACTAGGATTATCTAGGAGATAGTCTAGGACTATCTAGGATGTATCTAGGACTATCTAGGATCTAGTCTAGGACTATCTAGGATTTGTCTAGGACTATCTAGGAGATAGTCTAGGATTATATAGGAGATAGTCTAGGACTATCTAGGAGATAGTCTAGGACTATCTAGGAGATAGTCTAGGACTATCTAGGATCTAGTCTAGGACTATCTAGGATTTGTCTAGGACTATCTAGGAGATAGTCTAGGACTATCTAGGATGTGTCTAGGACTATCTAGGTTCTAGTCCAGGACTATCTAGGATTTGTCTAGGACTATCTAGGAGATAGTCTAGGACTATCTAGGATCTAGTCTAGGACTATCTAGGAGATAGTCTAGGACTATCTAGGAGATAGTGTAGGACTATCTGGGATTTGTCTAGGACTATCTAGCAGATAGACTAGGATTATCTAGGAGATAGTCTAGGACTATCTAGGATGTATCTAGGACTATCTAGGATCTAGTCTAGGACTATCTAGGATTTGTCTAGGACTATCTAGGAGATAGGCTAGGATTATATAGGAGATAGTCTAGGACTATCTAGGAGATAGTCTAGGACTATCTAGGAGATAGTCTAGGATTATCTAGGAGATAGTCTAGGACTATCTAGGATGTGTCTAGGACTATCTAGGATCTAGTCCAGGACTATCTAGGATTTGTCTAGGACTATCTAGGAGATAGTCTAGGGCTATCTAGGAGATAGTCTAGAACTATCTAGGATTTGTCTAGGGCTATCTATGAGATAGTCTAGGACTATCTAGGAGATAGTCTCGGACTATCTAGGAGATAGTCTAGGACTATCTAGGATCTAGTCTAGGACTATCTTTGATCTAGTCTAGGACTAACTAGGATTTGTCTAGGACTATCTAGGAGATAGTCTAGGACTATCTAGGGTCTAGTCTAGGACTATCTAGGATTTGTCTAGGACTATCTAGGAGATAGTCTAGGCCTATCTAGGATCTAGTTTAGGACTATCTAGGATTTGCTAGGACTATGTAGGAGATAGTCTAGGACTGTCTAGGATTTGTCTAGGACTATATAGGAGATAGTCTAGGATTATCTAGGAGACAGTCTAGGACTATCTAGGAATTAGTCTAGAACTATCTAGGACTAGTCTAGGACTTGTCTAGGATTTGTCTAGGACTTTCTATGATTTGTCTAGGACTATCTAGGAGATAGTATAGGACTATCTTCGATTTGTCTAGGACTATCTAGGAGATAGTCTAGGACTATCTAGGTTTTGTCTAGGACTATCTAGAAGATAGTCTAGGACTATCTAGAAGATAGTCTAGGACTATCTAGAAGATAGTCTAGGACTATCTAGGTTTTGTCTAGGACTATCTAGAAGATAGTCTAGGACTATCTAGAAGATAGTCTAGGGCTATCTAGGAGATAGTCTAGGACTATCTAGGACTTGTCTAGGACTTGTCTAGGATTTGTCTAGGAATATCTAGGAGATAGTCTAGGACTAGCTAGGAGATAGTCTAGGACTATCTAGGATTTGTTTAGGACTATCTAGGAGATAGTCCAGGACTATCTAGGAGATAGTCTAGGACTATCTAGGATTTGTCTAGGACTATCTAGGAGATAGTCCAGGACTATCTAGGATTTGTCTAGGACTATCTAGGATTTGTCTAGGACTATCTAGGAGATAGTCCAGGACTATCTAGGAGATAGTCCAGGACTATCTAGGAGATAGTCTAGGACTATCTAGGAGATAGTCCAGGACTATCTAGGAGATAGTCCAGGACTATCTAGGATTTGTCTAGGACTATCTAGGAGATAGTCCAGGACTATCTAGGATTTGTCTAGGACTATCTAGGATTTGTCTAGGACTATCTAGGATTGTCTAGGACTATCTAGGAGATAGTCTAGGACTATCTAGGATTTGTCTAGGACTATCTAGGGGATACTCTAGGACTATCTAGGATTTGTCTAGGACTATCTAAGAGATAGTATAGGACTATCTTCGATTTGTCTAGGACTATCTAGGAGATAGTCTAGGACTATCTAGGTTTTGTCTAGGACTATCTATAAGATAGTCTAGGACTATCTAGGAGATAGTCTAGGATTATCTAGGAGATAGTCTAGGACTATCTAGGAGATAGTCTAGGACTATCTAGGAGATAGCCTAGGACTATCTAGGATCTAGTCTAGGACTATCTTTGATCTAGTCTAGGACTAATTAGGATTTGTCTAGGACTATCTAGGAGATAGTCTATGACTATCTAGGGTCTAGTCTAGGACTATCTAGGATTTGTCTAGGACTATCTAGGAGATAGTCTAGGCCTATCTAGGATCTAGTTTAGGACTATCTAGGATTTGCTAGGACTATGTAGGAGATAGTCTAGGACTGTCTAGGATTTGTCTAGGACTATATAGGAGATAGTCTAGGATTATCTAGGAGATAGTCTAGGACTATCTAGGAATTAGTCTAGAACTATCTAGGACTAGTCTAGGACTTGTCTAGGATTTGTCTAGGACTTTCTATGATTTGTCTAGGACTATCTAGGAGATAGTATAGGACTATCTTCGATTTGTCTAGGACTATCTAGGAGATAGTCTAGGACTATCTAGGTTTTGTCTAGGACTATCTAGAAGATAGTCTAGGACTATCTAGGTTTTGTCTAAGGCTATCTAGAAGATAGTCTAGGACTATCTAGAAGATAGTCTAGGGCTATCTAGGAGATAGTCTAGGACTATCTAGGACTTGTCTAGGACTTGTCTAGGATTTGTCTAGGAATATCTAGGAGAGAGTCTAGGACTAGCTAGGAGATAGTCTAGGACTATCTAGGATTTGTTTAGGACTATCTAGGAGATAGTCCAGGACTGTCTAGGAGATAGTCTAGGACTATCTAGGATTTGTCTAGGACTATCTAGGAGATAGTCCAGGACTATCTAGGATTTGTCTAGGACTATCTAGGACTTGTCTAGGACTATCTAGGAGATAGTCCAGGACTATCTAGGAGATAGTCCAGGACTATCTAGGAGATAGTCTAGGACTATCTAGGATTTGTCTAGGACTATCTAGGAGATAGTCCAGGACTATCTAGGATTTGTCTAGGACTATCTAGGATTTGTCTAGGACTATCTAGGATTGTCTAGGACTATCTAGGAGATAGTCTAGGACTATCTAGGATTTGTCTAGGACTATCTATGGGATACTCTAGGACTATCTAGGATTTGTCTAGGACTATCTAAGAGATAGTATAGGACTATCTTCGATTTGTCTAGGACTATCTAGGAGATAGTCTAGGACTATCTAGGTTTTGTCTAGGACTATCTAGAAGACAGTCTAGGACTATCTAGGAGATAGTCTAGGATTATCTAGGAGATAGTCTAGGACTATCTAGGAGATAGTCTAGGACTATCTAGGAGATAGTCTAGGACTATCTAGGATGTAGTCTAGGACTATCTAGGAGAGAGTCTAGGACTATCTAGGAGATAGTCTAGGACTATCTAGGAGATAGTGTACGACTATCTGGGATTTGTCTAGGACTATCTAGGAGATAGTCTAGGATTATCTAGGAGATAGTCTAGGACTATCTAGGAGATAGTCTAGGACTATCTAGGAGATAGTCTAGGACTATCTAGGAGATAGTCTAGGACTATCTAGGATTTGTCTAGGACTAGCTAGGATATAGTCTAGGACTATCTAGGAGATAGTCTAGGACTATCTAGGATTTGTCTAGGACTATCTAGGGGATAGTCTAGGACTATCTAGGATTTGTCTAGGACTATCTAGGAGATAATCTAGGACAATCTAGGATCTAGTCTAGGACTATCTAGGAGAGAGTCTAGGACTATCTAGGAGATAGTCTAGGACTATCTAGGAGATAGTGTAGGACTATCTGGGATTTGTCTAGGACTATCTAGGAGATAGTCTAGGATTATCTAGGAGATAGTCTAGGACTATCTAGGTTTTGTCTAGGACTATCTAGAAAATAGTCCAGGACTATCTAGGATATAGTTTAGGACTATCTAGGATTTGTCTAGGACGATCTAGGGGATACTCTAGGACTATCTAGGATTTGTCTAGAACTATCTAGGAGATATTCTAGGACTATCTAGGATTTGTCTAGATCTATCTAGAAGATAGTCTAGGACTATCTAGGATCTAGTCTAGGACTATCTAGGAGATAGTCTAGGACTATCTAGGAGATAGTCTAGGACTATCTAGGAGATAGTCAAGAACTATCTAGGATTTGTCTAGGACTATCTAGGAGATAGTCTAGGACTATCTAGGATCTAGTCTTGGACTATCTATGATTTGTCTAGGACTATCTAGGAGATATTCTAGGAATATCTAGGATATAGTCTAGGACTATCTAGGAGATAGTCTAGGACTATCTAGGACTTGTCTAGGCCTATCTAGGAGTTTGTCTAGGACTATCTAGGATTTGTCTAGGCCTATCTAGGATTTGTCTAGGTCTATCTAGGAGATAGTCTAGGACTATCTAGGAGATAGTCTAGGACTATCTAGGACTTGTCTAGGATTTGTCTAGGACTATCAAGTAGATAGTCTAGGACTATCTAGGATATAGTCTAGGACTATCTAGGATCTAGTCTTGGACTATCTAGGATTTGTCTAGGACTATCTAGGAGATAATCTAGGACTATCTAGGATCTAGTCTAGGACTATCTAGGATTTGTCTAGGACTATCTAGGATTTGTCGAAGGCTATCTAGGAGGTAGTCTAGGACTATCTAGGAGATAGTCTAGGACTATCTAGGAGATAGTCTAGGACTATCTAGGATCTAGTCTAGGACTAATTCGGATTTGTATAGGACTATCTAGGAGATAGTCTAGGACTATCTAGGATCTAGTCTTGGACTATCTATGATTTGTCTAGGACTATCTAGGAGATAGTCTAGGAATATCTAGGATATAGTCTAGGACTATCTAGGAGATAGTCTAGGACTATCTAGGAGATAGTCTAGGACTATCTAGGATCTAGTCTAGGACTATCTAGGATTTGTCTAGGACTATCTAGGAGATAGTCTAGGATTATCTAGGAGATAGTCTAGGACTATCTAGCAGATAGTCTAGGGCTATCTAGGAGATAGTCTAGGACTATCTAGGATCTAGTCTAGGACTATCTAGGATTTGTCTAGGACTATCTAGGATATAGTCTAGGACTATCTAGGAGATAGTCTAGGACTATCTAGGATGTGTGTAGGACTATCTAGGATGTAGTCCAGGACTATCTAGGATTTGTCTAGGACTATCTAGGAGATAGTCTAGGACTATCTAGGAGATAGTCTAGGACGATCTAGGAGATAGTCTAGCACTATCTAGTCTAGGACTATCTAGGATTTGTCTAGGACTATCTAGGAGATAGTCTAGGATTATCTAGGAGATAGTCTAGGACTATCTAGGCTTTGTCTAGGACTATCTAGGAGATAGTCTAGGACTATCTAGGAGATAGTCTAGGAATATCTATGACATACTCTAGGACTATCTAGGATTTGTCTAGGACTATCTAGGAGATAGTCTAGGACTATCTAGGATTTGTCTAGGACGATCTAGGATTTGCTTAGGATTATCTAGAATTTGTCTAGGACTATCTAGGATCTAGTCTAGGACTATCTAGGATTTGTCTAGGACTAACTAGGAGATAGTCTAGGGCTATCTAGGAGATAGTCTAGAACTATCTAGGATTTGTCTAGGGCTATCTATGAGATAGTCTAGGACTATCTAGGAGATAGTCTCGGACTATCTAGGAGATAGTCTAGGACTATCTAGGATCTAGTCTAGGACTATCTTTGATCTAGTCTAGGACTAACTAGGATTTGTCTAGGACTATCTAGGAGATAGTCTAGGACTATCTAGGGTCTAGTCTAGGACTATCTAGGATTTGTCTAGGACTATCTAGGAGATAGTGTAGGCCTATCTAGGATCTAGTTTAGGACTATCTAGGATTTGCTAGGACTATGTAGGAGATAGTCTAGGACTGTCTAGGATTTGTCTAGGACTATATAGGAGATAGTCTAGGATTATCTAGGAGACAGTCTAGGACTATCTAGGAATTAGTCTAGAACTATCTAGGACTAGTCTAGGACTTGTCTAGGATTTGTCTAGGACTTTCTATGATTTGTCTAGGACTATCTAGGAGATAGTATAGGACTATCTTCGATTTGTCTAGGACTATCTAGGAGATAGTCTAGGACTATCTAGGTTTTGTCTAGGACTATCTAGAAGATAGTCTAGGACTATCTAGAAGATAGTCTAGGACTATCTAGAAGATAGTCTAGGACTATCTAGGTTTTGTCTAGGACTATCTAGAAGATAGTCTAGGACTATCTAGAAGATAGTCTAGGGCTATCTAGGAGATAGTCTAGGACTATCTAGGACTTGTCTAGGACTTGTCTAGGATTTGTCTAGGAATATCTAGGAGATAGTCTAGGACTAGCTAGGAGATAGTCTAGGACTATCTAGGATTTGTTTAGGACTATCTAGGAGATAGTCCAGGACTATCTAGGAGATAGTCTAGGACTATCTAGGATTTGTCTAGGACTATCTAGGAGATAGTCCAGGACTATCTAGGATTTGTCTAGGACTATCTAGGATTTGTCTAGGACTATCTAGGAGATAGTCCAGGACTATCTAGGAGATAGTCCAGGACTATCTAGGAGATAGTCTAGGACTATCTAGGAGATAGTCCAGGACTATCTAGGAGATAGTCCAGGACTATCTAGGATTTGTCTAGGACTATCTAGGAGATAGTCCAGGACTATCTAGGATTTGTCTAGGACTATCTAGGATTTGTCTAGGACTATCTAGGATTGTCTAGGACTATCTAGGAGATAGTCTAGGACTATCTAGGATTTGTCTAGGACTATCTAGGGGATACTCTAGGACTATCTAGGATTTGTCTAGGACTATCTAAGAGATAGTATAGGACTATCTTCGATTTGTCTAGGACTATCTAGGAGATAGTCTAGGACTATCTAGGTTTTGTCTAGGACTATCTATAAGATAGTCTAGGACTATCTAGGAGATAGTCTAGGATTATCTAGGAGATAGTCTAGGACTATCTAGGAGATAGTCTAGGACTATCTAGGAGATAGCCTAGGACTATCTAGGATCTAGTCTAGGACTATCTTTGATCTAGTCTAGGACTAATTAGGATTTGTCTAGGACTATCTAGGAGATAGTCTATGACTATCTAGGGTCTAGTCTAGGACTATCTAGGATTTGTCTAGGACTATCTAGGAGATAGTCTAGGCCTATCTAGGATCTAGTTTAGGACTATCTAGGATTTGCTAGGACTATGTAGGAGATAGTCTAGGACTGTCTAGGATTTGTCTAGGACTATATAGGAGATAGTCTAGGATTATCTAGGAGATAGTCTAGGACTATCTAGGAATTAGTCTAGAACTATCTAGGACTAGTCTAGGACTTGTCTAGGATTTGTCTAGGACTTTCTATGATTTGTCTAGGACTATCTAGGAGATAGTATAGGACTATCTTCGATTTGTCTAGGACTATCTAGGAGATAGTCTAGGACTATCTAGGTTTTGTCTAGGACTATCTAGAAGATAGTCTAGGACTATCTAGGTTTTGTCTAAGGCTATCTAGAAGATAGTCTAGGACTATCTAGAAGATAGTCTAGGGCTATCTAGGAGATAGTCTAGGACTATCTAGGACTTGTCTAGGACTTGTCTAGGATTTGTCTAGGAATATCTAGGAGAGAGTCTAGGACTAGCTAGGAGATAGTCTAGGACTATCTAGGATTTGTTTAGGACTATCTAGGAGATAGTCCAGGACTGTCTAGGAGATAGTCTAGGACTATCTAGGATTTGTCTAGGACTATCTAGGAGATAGTCCAGGACTATCTAGGATTTGTCTAGGACTATCTAGGACTTGTCTAGGACTATCTAGGAGATAGTCCAGGACTATCTAGGAGATAGTCCAGGACTATCTAGGAGATAGTCTAGGACTATCTAGGATTTGTCTAGGACTATCTAGGAGATAGTCCAGGACTATCTAGGATTTGTCTAGGACTATCTAGGATTTGTCTAGGACTATCTAGGATTGTCTAGGACTATCTAGGAGATAGTCTAGGACTATCTAGGATTTGTCTAGGACTATCTATGGGATACTCTAGGACTATCTAGGATTTGTCTAGGACTATCTAAGAGATAGTATAGGACTATCTTCGATTTGTCTAGGACTATCTAGGAGATAGTCTAGGACTATCTAGGTTTTGTCTAGGACTATCTAGAAGACAGTCTAGGACTATCTAGGAGATAGTCTAGGATTATCTAGGAGATAGTCTAGGACTATCTAGGAGATAGTCTAGGACTATCTAGGAGATAGTCTAGGACTATCTAGGATGTAGTCTAGGACTATCTAGGAGAGAGTCTAGGACTATCTAGGAGATAGTCTAGGACTATCTAGGAGATAGTGTACGACTATCTGGGATTTGTCTAGGACTATCTAGGAGATAGTCTAGGATTATCTAGGAGATAGTCTAGGACTATCTAGGAGATAGTCTAGGACTATCTAGGAGATAGTCTAGGACTATCTAGGAGATAGTCTAGGACTATCTAGGATTTGTCTAGGACTAGCTAGGATATAGTCTAGGACTATCTAGGAGATAGTCTAGGACTATCTAGGATTTGTCTAGGACTATCTAGGGGATAGTCTAGGACTATCTAGGATTTGTCTAGGACTATCTAGGAGATAATCTAGGACAATCTAGGATCTAGTCTAGGACTATCTAGGAGAGAGTCTAGGACTATCTAGGAGATAGTCTAGGACTATCTAGGAGATAGTGTAGGACTATCTGGGATTTGTCTAGGACTATCTAGGAGATAGTCTAGGATTATCTAGGAGATAGTCTAGGACTATCTAGGTTTTGTCTAGGACTATCTAGAAAATAGTCCAGGACTATCTAGGATATAGTTTAGGACTATCTAGGATTTGTCTAGGACGATCTAGGGGATACTCTAGGACTATCTAGGATTTGTCTAGAACTATCTAGGAGATATTCTAGGACTATCTAGGATTTGTCTAGATCTATCTAGAAGATAGTCTAGGACTATCTAGGATCTAGTCTAGGACTATCTAGGAGATAGTCTAGGACTATCTAGGAGATAGTCTAGGACTATCTAGGAGATAGTCAAGAACTATCTAGGATTTGTCTAGGACTATCTAGGAGATAGTCTAGGACTATCTAGGATCTAGTCTTGGACTATCTATGATTTGTCTAGGACTATCTAGGAGATATTCTAGGAATATCTAGGATATAGTCTAGGACTATCTAGGAGATAGTCTAGGACTATCTAGGACTTGTCTAGGCCTATCTAGGAGTTTGTCTAGGACTATCTAGGATTTGTCTAGGCCTATCTAGGATTTGTCTAGGTCTATCTAGGAGATAGTCTAGGACTATCTAGGAGATAGTCTAGGACTATCTAGGACTTGTCTAGGATTTGTCTAGGACTATCAAGTAGGTAGTCTAGGACTATCTAGGATATAGTCTAGGACTATCTAGGATCTAGTCTTGGACTATCTAGGATTTGTCTAGGACTATCTAGGAGATAATCTAGGACTATCTAGGATCTAGTCTAGGACTATCTAGGATTTGTCTAGGACTATCTAGGATTTGTCGAAGGCTATCTAGGAGGTAGTCTAGGACTATCTAGGAGATAGTCTAGGACTATCTAGGAGATAGTCTAGGACTATCTAGGATCTAGTCTAGGACTAATTCGGATTTGTATAGGACTATCTAGGAGATAGTCTAGGACTATCTAGGATCTAGTCTTGGACTATCTATGATTTGTCTAGGACTATCTAGGAGATAGTCTAGGAATATCTAGGATATAGTCTAGGACTATCTAGGAGATAGTCTAGGACTATCTAGGAGATAGTCTAGGACTATCTAGGATCTAGTCTAGGACTATCTAGGATTTGTCTAGGACTATCTAGGAGATAGTCTAGGATTATCTAGGAGATAGTCTAGGACTATCTAGCAGATAGTCTAGGGCTATCTAGGAGATAGTCTAGGACTATCTAGGATCTAGTCTAGGACTATCTAGGATTTGTCTAGGACTATCTAGGATATAGTCTAGGACTATCTAGGAGATAGTCTAGGACTATCTAGGATGTGTGTAGGACTATCTAGGATGTAGTCCAGGACTATCTAGGATTTGTCTAGGACTATCTAGGAGATAGTCTAGGACTATCTAGGAGATAGTCTAGGACGATCTAGGAGATAGTCTAGCACTATCTAGTCTAGGACTATCTAGGATTTGTCTAGGACTATCTAGGAGATAGTCTAGGATTATCTAGGAGATAGTCTAGGACTATCTAGGCTTTGTCTAGGACTATCTAGGAGATAGTCTAGGACTATCTAGGAGATAGTCTAGGAATATCTATGACATACTCCAGGACTATCTAGGATTTGTCTAGGACTATCTAGGAGATAGTCTAGGACTATCTAGGATTTGTCTAGGACGATCTAGGATTTGCTTAGGATTATCTAGAATTTGTCTAGGACTATCTAGGATCTAGTCTAGGACTATCTAGGATTTGTCTAGGACTAACTAGGAGATAGTCTAGGGCTATCTAGGAGATAGTCTAGAACTATCTAGGATTTGTCTAGGGCTATCTATGAGATAGTCTAGGACTATCTAGGAGATAGTCTCGGACTATCTAGGAGATAGTCTAGGACTATCTAGGATCTAGTCTAGGACTATCTTTGATCTAGTCTAGGACTAACTAGGATTTGTCTAGGACTATCTAGGAGATAGTCTAGGACTATCTAGGGTCTAGTCTAGGACTATCTAGGATTTGTCTAGGACTATCTAGGAGATAGTCTAGGCCTATCTAGGATCTAGTTTAGGACTATCTAGGATTTGCTAGGACTATGTAGGAGATAGTCTAGGACTGTCTAGGATTTGTCTAGGACTATATAGGAGATAGTCTAGGATTATCTAGGAGACAGTCTAGGACTATCTAGGAATTAGTCTAGAACTATCTAGGACTAGTCTAGGACTTGTCTAGGATTTGTCTAGGACTTTCTATGATTTGTCTAGGACTATCTAGGAGATAGTATAGGACTATCTTCGATTTGTCTAGGACTATCTAGGAGATAGTCTAGGACTATCTAGGTTTTGTCTAGGACTATCTAGAAGATAGTCTAGGACTATCTAGAAGATAGTCTAGGACTATCTAGAAGATAGTCTAGGACTATCTAGGTTTTGTCTAGGACTATCTAGAAGATAGTCTAGGACTATCTAGAAGATAGTCTAGGGCTATCTAGGAGATAGTCTAGGACTATCTAGGACTTGTCTAGGACTTGTCTAGGATTTGTCTAGGAATATCTAGGAGATAGTCTAGGACTAGCTAGGAGATAGTCTAGGACTATCTAGGATTTGTTTAGGACTATCTAGGAGATAGTCCAGGACTATCTAGGAGATAGTCTAGGACTATCTAGGATTTGTCTAGGACTATCTAGGAGATAGTCCAGGACTATCTAGGATTTGTCTAGGACTATCTAGGATTTGTCTAGGACTATCTAGGAGATAGTCCAGGACTATCTAGGAGATAGTCCAGGACTATCTAGGAGATAGTCTAGGACTATCTAGGAGATAGTCCAGGACTATCTAGGAGATAGTCCAGGACTATCTAGGATTTGTCTAGGACTATCTAGGAGATAGTCCAGGACTATCTAGGATTTGTCTAGGACTATCTAGGATTTGTCTAGGACTATCTAGGATTGTCTAGGACTATCTAGGAGATAGTCTAGGACTATCTAGGATTTGTCTAGGACTATCTAGGGGATACTCTAGGACTATCTAGGATTTGTCTAGGACTATCTAAGAGATAGTATAGGACTATCTTCGATTTGTCTAGGACTATCTAGGAGATAGTCTAGGACTATCTAGGTTTTGTCTAGGACTATCTATAAGATAGTCTAGGACTATCTAGGAGATAGTCTAGGATTATCTAGGAGATAGTCTAGGACTATCTAGGAGATAGTCTAGGACTATCTAGGAGATAGCCTAGGACTATCTAGGATCTAGTCTAGGACTATCTTTGATCTAGTCTAGGACTAACTAGGATTTGTCTAGGACTATCTAGGAGATAGTCTATGACTATCTAGGGTCTAGTCTAGGACTATCTAGGATTTGTCTAGGACTATCTAGGAGATAGTCTAGGCCTATCTAGGATCTAGTTTAGGACTATCTAGGATTTGCTAGGACTATGTAGGAGATAGTCTAGGACTGTCTAGGATTTGTCTAGGACTATATAGGAGATAGTCTAGGATTATCTAGGAGATAGTCTAGGACTATCTAGGAATTAGTCTAGAACTATCTAGGACTAGTCTAGGACTTGTCTAGGATTTGTCTAGGACTTTCTATGATTTGTCTAGGACTATCTAGGAGATAGTATAGGACTATCTTCGATTTGTCTAGGACTATCTAGGAGATAGTCTAGGACTATCTAGGTTTTGTCTAGGACTATCTAGAAGATAGTCTAGGACTATCTAGGTTTTGTCTAAGGCTATCTAGAAGATAGTCTAGGACTATCTAGAAGATAGTCTAGGGCTATCTAGGAGATAGTCTAGGACTATCTAGGACTTGTCTAGGACTTGTCTAGGATTTGTCTAGGAATATCTAGGAGAGAGTCTAGGACTAGCTAGGAGATAGTCTAGGACTATCTAGGATTTGTTTAGGACTATCTAGGAGATAGTCCAGGACTGTCTAGGAGATAGTCTAGGACTATCTAGGATTTGTCTAGGACTATCTAGGAGATAGTCCAGGACTATCTAGGATTTGTCTAGGACTATCTAGGACTTGTCTAGGACTATCTAGGAGATAGTCCAGGACTATCTAGGAGATAGTCCAGGACTATCTAGGAGATAGTCTAGGACTATCTAGGATTTGTCTAGGACTATCTAGGAGATAGTCCAGGACTATCTAGGATTTGTCTAGGACTATCTAGGATTTGTCTAGGACTATCTAGGATTGTCTAGGACTATCTAGGAGATAGTCTAGGACTATCTAGGATTTGTCTAGGACTATCTAGGGGATACTCTAGGACTATCTAGGATTTGTCTAGGACTATCTAAGAGATAGTATAGGACTATCTTCGATTTGTCTAGGACTATCTAGGAGATAGTCTAGGACTATCTAGGTTTTGTCTAGGACTATCTAGAAGACAGTCTAGGACTATCTAGGAGATAGTCTAGGATTATCTAGGAGATAGTCTAGGACTATCTAGGAGATAGTCTAGGACTATCTAGGAGATAGTCTAGGACTATCTAGGATGTAGTCTAGGACTATCTAGGAGAGAGTCTAGGACTATCTAGGAGATAGTCTAGGACTATCTAGGAGATAGTGTACGACTATCTGGGATTTGTCTAGGACTATCTAGGAGATAGTCTAGGATTATCTAGGAGATAGTCTAGGACTATCTAGGAGATAGTCTAGGACTATCTAGGAGATAGTCTAGGACTATCTAGGAGATAGTCTAGGACTATCTAGGATTTGTCTAGGACTAGCTAGGATATAGTCTAGGACTATCTAGGAGATAGTCTAGGACTATCTAGGATTTGTCTAGGACTATCTAGGGGATAGTCTAGGACTATCTAGGATTTGTCTAGGACTATCTAGGAGATAATCTAGGACAATCTAGGATCTAGTCTAGGACTATCTAGGAGAGAGTCTAGGACTATCTAGGAGATAGTCTAGGACTATCTAGGAGATAGTGTAGGACTATCTGGGATTTGTCTAGGACTATCTAGGAGATAGTCTAGGATTATCTAGGAGATAGTCTAGGACTATCTAGGTTTTGTCTAGGACTATCTAGAAAATAGTCCAGGACTATCTAGGATATAGTTTAGGACTATCTAGGATTTGTCTAGGACGATCTAGGGGATACTCTAGGACTATCTAGGATTTGTCTAGAACTATCTAGGAGATATTCTAGGACTATCTAGGATTTGTCTAGATCTATCTAGAAGATAGTCTAGGACTATCTAGGATCTAGTCTAGGACTATCTAGGAGATAGTCTAGGACTATCTAGGAGATAGTCTAGGACTATCTAGGAGATAGTCAAGAACTATCTAGGATTTGTCTAGGACTATCTAGGAGATAGTCTAGGACTATCTAGGATCTAGTCTTGGACTATCTATGATTTGTCTAGGACTATCTAGGAGATATTCTAGGAATATCTAGGATATAGTCTAGGACTATCTAGGAGATAGTCTAGGACTATCTAGGACTTGTCTAGGCCTATCTAGGAGTTTGTCTAGGACTATCTAGGATTTGTCTAGGCCTATCTAGGATTTGTCTAGGTCTATCTAGGAGATAGTCTAGGACTATCTAGGAGATAGTCTAGGACTATCTAGGACTTGTCTAGGATTTGTCTAGGACTATCAAGTAGATAGTCTAGGACTATCTAGGATATAGTCTAGGACTATCTAGGATCTAGTCTTGGACTATCTAGGATTTGTCTAGGACTATCTAGGAGATAATCTAGGACTATCTAGGATCTAGTCTAGGACTATCTAGGATTTGTCTAGGACTATCTAGGATTTGTCGAAGGCTATCTAGGAGGTAGTCTAGGACTATCTAGGAGATAGTCTAGGACTATCTAGGAGATAGTCTAGGACTATCTAGGATCTAGTCTAGGACTAATTCGGATTTGTATAGGACTATCTAGGAGATAGTCTAGGACTATCTAGGATCTAGTCTTGGACTATCTATGATTTGTCTAGGACTATCTAGGAGATAGTCTAGGAATATCTAGGATATAGTCTAGGACTATCTAGGAGATAGTCTAGGACTATCTAGGAGATAGTCTAGGACTATCTAGGATCTAGTCTAGGACTATCTAGGATTTGTCTAGGACTATCTAGGAGATAGTCTAGGATTATCTAGGAGATAGTCTAGGACTATCTAGCAGATAGTCTAGGGCTATCTAGGAGATAGTCTAGGACTATCTAGGATCTAGTCTAGGACTATCTAGGATTTGTCTAGGACTATCTAGGATATAGTCTAGGACTATCTAGGAGATAGTCTAGGACTATCTAGGATGTGTGTAGGACTATCTAGGATGTAGTCCAGGACTATCTAGGATTTGTCTAGGACTATCTAGGAGATAGTCTAGGACTATCTAGGAGATAGTCTAGGACGATCTAGGAGATAGTCTAGCACTATCTAGTCTAGGACTATCTAGGATTTGTCTAGGACTATCTAGGAGATAGTCTAGGATTATCTAGGAGATAGTCTAGGGCTATCTAGGCTTTGTCTAGGACTATCTAGGAGATAGTCTAGGACTATCTAGGAGATAGTCTAGGAATATCTATGACATACTCTAGGACTATCTAGGATTTGTCTAGGACTATCTAGGAGATAGTCTAGGACTATCTAGGATTTGTCTAGGACGATCTAGGATTTGCTTAGGATTATCTAGAATTTGTCTAGGACTATCTAGGATCTAGTCTAGGACTATCTAGGATTTGTCTAGGACTAACTAGGAGATAGTCTAGGGCTATCTAGGAGATAGTCTAGAACTATCTAGGATTTGTCTAGGGCTATCTATGAGATAGTCTAGGACTATCTAGGAGATAGTCTCGGACTATCTAGGAGATAGTCTAGGACTATCTAGGATCTAGTCTAGGACTATCTTTGATCTAGTCTAGGACTAACTAGGATTTGTCTAGGACTATCTAGGAGATAGTCTAGGACTATCTAGGGTCTAGTCTAGGACTATCTAGGATTTGTCTAGGACTATCTAGGAGATAGTCTAGGCCTATCTAGGATCTAGTTTAGGACTATCTAGGATTTGCTAGGACTATGTAGGAGATAGTCTAGGACTGTCTAGGATTTGTCTAGGACTATATAGGAGATAGTCTAGGATTATCTAGGAGACAGTCTAGGACTATCTAGGAATTAGTCTAGAACTATCTAGGACTAGTCTAGGACTTGTCTAGGATTTGTCTAGGACTTTCTATGATTTGTCTAGGACTATCTAGGAGATAGTATAGGACTATCTTCGATTTGTCTAGGACTATCTAGGAGATAGTCTAGGACTATCTAGGTTTTGTCTAGGACTATCTAGAAGATAGTCTAGGACTATCTAGAAGATAGTCTAGGACTATCTAGAAGATAGTCTAGGACTATCTAGGTTTTGTCTAGGACTATCTAGAAGATAGTCTAGGACTATCTAGAAGATAGTCTAGGGCTATCTAGGAGATAGTCTAGGACTATCTAGGACTTGTCTAGGACTTGTCTAGGATTTGTCTAGGAATATCTAGGAGATAGTCTAGGACTAGCTAGGAGATAGTCTAGGACTATCTAGGATTTGTTTAGGACTATCTAGGAGATAGTCCAGGACTATCTAGGAGATAGTCTAGGACTATCTAGGATTTGTCTAGGACTATCTAGGAGATAGTCCAGGACTATCTAGGATTTGTCTAGGACTATCTAGGATTTGTCTAGGACTATCTAGGAGATAGTCCAGGACTATCTAGGAGATAGTCCAGGACTATCTAGGAGATAGTCTAGGACTATCTAGGAGATAGTCCAGGACTATCTAGGAGATAGTCCAGGACTATCTAGGATTTGTCTAGGACTATCTAGGAGATAGTCCAGGACTATCTAGGATTTGTCTAGGACTATCTAGGATTTGTCTAGGACTATCTAGGATTGTCTAGGACTATCTAGGAGATAGTCTAGGACTATCTAGGATTTGTCTAGGACTATCTAGGGGATACTCTAGGACTATCTAGGATTTGTCTAGGACTATCTAAGAGATAGTATAGGACTATCTTCGATTTGTCTAGGACTATCTAGGAGATAGTCTAGGACTATCTAGGTTTTGTCTAGGACTATCTATAAGATAGTCTAGGACTATCTAGGAGATAGTCTAGGATTATCTAGGAGATAGTCTAGGACTATCTAGGAGATAGTCTAGGACTATCTAGGAGATAGCCTAGGACTATCTAGGATCTAGTCTAGGACTATCTTTGATCTAGTCTAGGACTAACTAGGATTTGTCTAGGACTATCTAGGAGATAGTCTATGACTATCTAGGGTCTAGTCTAGGACTATCTAGGATTTGTCTAGGACTATCTAGGAGATAGTCTAGGCCTATCTAGGATCTAGTTTAGGACTATCTAGGATTTGCTAGGACTATGTAGGAGATAGTCTAGGACTGTCTAGGATTTGTCTAGGACTATATAGGAGATAGTCTAGGATTATCTAGGAGATAGTCTAGGACTATCTAGGAATTAGTCTAGAACTATCTAGGACTAGTCTAGGACTTGTCTAGGATTTGTCTAGGACTTTCTATGATTTGTCTAGGACTATCTAGGAGATAGTATAGGACTATCTTCGATTTGTCTAGGACTATCTAGGAGATAGTCTAGGACTATCTAGGTTTTGTCTAGGACTATCTAGAAGATAGTCTAGGACTATCTAGGTTTTGTCTAAGGCTATCTAGAAGATAGTCTAGGACTATCTAGAAGATAGTCTAGGGCTATCTAGGAGATAGTCTAGGACTATCTAGGACTTGTCTAGGACTTGTCTAGGATTTGTCTAGGAATATCTAGGAGAGAGTCTAGGACTAGCTAGGAGATAGTCTAGGACTATCTAGGATTTGTTTAGGACTATCTAGGAGATAGTCCAGGACTGTCTAGGAGATAGTCTAGGACTATCTAGGATTTGTCTAGGACTATCTAGGAGATAGTCCAGGACTATCTAGGATTTGTCTAGGACTATCTAGGACTTGTCTAGGACTATCTAGGAGATAGTCCAGGACTATCTAGGAGATAGTCCAGGACTATCTAGGAGATAGTCTAGGACTATCTAGGATTTGTCTAGGACTATCTAGGAGATAGTCCAGGACTATCTAGGATTTGTCTAGGACTATCTAGGATTTGTCTAGGACTATCTAGGATTGTCTAGGACTATCTAGGAGATAGTCTAGGACTATCTAGGATTTGTCTAGGACTATCTAGGGGATACTCTAGGACTATCTAGGATTTGTCTAGGACTATCTAAGAGATAGTATAGGACTATCTTCGATTTGTCTAGGACTATCTAGGAGATAGTCTAGGACTATCTAGGTTTTGTCTAGGACTATCTAGAAGACAGTCTAGGACTATCTAGGAGATAGTCTAGGATTATCTAGGAGATAGTCTAGGACTATCTAGGAGATAGTCTAGGACTATCTAGGAGATAGTCTAGGACTATCTAGGATGTAGTCTAGGACTATCTAGGAGAGAGTCTAGGACTATCTAGGAGATAGTCTAGGACTATCTAGGAGATAGTGTACGACTATCTGGGATTTGTCTAGGACTATCTAGGAGATAGTCTAGGATTATCTAGGAGATAGTCTAGGACTATCTAGGAGATAGTCTAGGACTATCTAGGAGATAGTCTAGGACTATCTAGGAGATAGTCTAGGACTATCTAGGATTTGTCTAGGACTAGCTAGGATATAGTCTAGGACTATCTAGGAGATAGTCTAGGACTATCTAGGATTTGTCTAGGACTATCTAGGGGATAGTCTAGGACTATCTAGGATTTGTCTAGGACTATCTAGGAGATAATCTAGGACAATCTAGGATCTAGTCTAGGACTATCTAGGAGAGAGTCTAGGACTATCTAGGAGATAGTCTAGGACTATCTAGGAGATAGTGTAGGACTATCTGGGATTTGTCTAGGACTATCTAGGAGATAGTCTAGGATTATCTAGGAGATAGTCTAGGACTATCTAGGTTTTGTCTAGGACTATCTAGAAAATAGTCCAGGACTATCTAGGATATAGTTTAGGACTATCTAGGATTTGTCTAGGACGATCTAGGGGATACTCTAGGACTATCTAGGATTTGTCTAGAACTATCTAGGAGATATTCTAGGACTATCTAGGATTTGTCTAGATCTATCTAGAAGATAGTCTAGGACTATCTAGGATCTAGTCTAGGACTATCTAGGAGATAGTCTAGGACTATCTAGGAGATAGTCTAGGACTATCTAGGAGATAGTCAAGAACTATCTAGGATTTGTCTAGGACTATCTAGGAGATAGTCTAGGACTATCTAGGATCTAGTCTTGGACTATCTATGATTTGTCTAGGACTATCTAGGAGATATTCTAGGAATATCTAGGATATAGTCTAGGACTATCTAGGAGATAGTCTAGGACTATCTAGGACTTGTCTAGGCCTATCTAGGAGTTTGTCTAGGACTATCTAGGATTTGTCTAGGCCTATCTAGGATTTGTCTAGGTCTATCTAGGAGATAGTCTAGGACTATCTAGGAGATAGTCTAGGACTATCTAGGACTTGTCTAGGATTTGTCTAGGACTATCAAGTAGATAGTCTAGGACTATCTAGGATATAGTCTAGGACTATCTAGGATCTAGTCTTGGACTATCTAGGATTTGTCTAGGACTATCTAGGAGATAATCTAGGACTATCTAGGATCTAGTCTAGGACTATCTAGGATTTGTCTAGGACTATCTAGGATTTGTCGAAGGCTATCTAGGAGGTAGTCTAGGACTATCTAGGAGATAGTCTAGGACTATCTAGGAGATAGTCTAGGACTATCTAGGATCTAGTCTAGGACTAATTCGGATTTGTATAGGACTATCTAGGAGATAGTCTAGGACTATCTAGGATCTAGTCTTGGACTATCTATGATTTGTCTAGGACTATCTAGGAGATAGTCTAGGAATATCTAGGATATAGTCTAGGACTATCTAGGAGATAGTCTAGGACTATCTAGGAGATAGTCTAGGACTATCTAGGATCTAGTCTAGGACTATCTAGGATTTGTCTAGGACTATCTAGGAGATAGTCTAGGATTATCTAGGAGATAGTCTAGGACTATCTAGCAGATAGTCTAGGGCTATCTAGGAGATAGTCTAGGACTATCTAGGATCTAGTCTAGGACTATCTAGGATTTGTCTAGGACTATCTAGGATATAGTCTAGGACTATCTAGGAGATAGTCTAGGACTATCTAGGATGTGTGTAGGACTATCTAGGATGTAGTCCAGGACTATCTAGGATTTGTCTAGGACTATCTAGGAGATAGTCTAGGACTATCTAGGAGATAGTCTAGGACGATCTAGGAGATAGTCTAGCACTATCTAGTCTAGGACTATCTAGGATTTGTCTAGGACTATCTAGGAGATAGTCTAGGATTATCTAGGAGATAGTCTAGGACTATCTAGGCTTTGTCTAGGACTATCTAGGAGATAGTCTAGGACTATCTAGGAGATAGTCTAGGAATATCTATGACATACTCCAGGACTATCTAGGATTTGTCTAGGACTATCTAGGAGATAGTCTAGGACTATCTAGGATTTGTCTAGGACGATCTAGGATTTGCTTAGGATTATCTAGAATTTGTCTAGGACTATCTAGGATCTAGTCTAGGACTATCTAGGATTTGTCTAGGACTAACTAGGAGATAGTCTAGGGCTATCTAGGAGATAGTCTAGAACTATCTAGGATTTGTCTAGGGCTATCTATGAGATAGTCTAGGACTATCTAGGAGATAGTCTCGGACTATCTAGGAGATAGTCTAGGACTATCTAGGATCTAGTCTAGGACTATCTTTGATCTAGTCTAGGACTAACTAGGATTTGTCTAGGACTATCTAGGAGATAGTCTAGGACTATCTAGGGTCTAGTCTAGGACTATCTAGGATTTGTCTAGGACTATCTAGGAGATAGTCTAGGCCTATCTAGGATCTAGTTTAGGACTATCTAGGATTTGCTAGGACTATGTAGGAGATAGTCTAGGACTGTCTAGGATTTGTCTAGGACTATATAGGAGATAGTCTAGGATTATCTAGGAGACAGTCTAGGACTATCTAGGAATTAGTCTAGAACTATCTAGGACTAGTCTAGGACTTGTCTAGGATTTGTCTAGGACTTTCTATGATTTGTCTAGGACTATCTAGGAGATAGTATAGGACTATCTTCGATTTGTCTAGGACTATCTAGGAGATAGTCTAGGACTATCTAGGTTTTGTCTAGGACTATCTAGAAGATAGTCTAGGACTATCTAGAAGATAGTCTAGGACTATCTAGAAGATAGTCTAGGACTATCTAGGTTTTGTCTAGGACTATCTAGAAGATAGTCTAGGACTATCTAGAAGATAGTCTAGGGCTATCTAGGAGATAGTCTAGGACTATCTAGGACTTGTCTAGGACTTGTCTAGGATTTGTCTAGGAATATCTAGGAGATAGTCTAGGACTAGCTAGGAGATAGTCTAGGACTATCTAGGATTTGTTTAGGACTATCTAGGAGATAGTCCAGGACTATCTAGGAGATAGTCTAGGACTATCTAGGATTTGTCTAGGACTATCTA
Organism: Mantis religiosa; assembly: GCA_030765055.1. Lineage (NCBI taxonomy): Eukaryota > Metazoa > Arthropoda > Insecta > Mantodea > Mantidae > Mantis > Mantis religiosa. Next base: position 555,262 of record JAUKNK010000294.1, read on the forward strand.
GGAGATAGTCCAGGACTATCTAGGATTTGTCTAGGACTATCTAGGATTTGTCTAGGACTATCTAGGAGATAGTCCAGGACTATCTAGGAGATAGTCCAGGACTATCTAGGAGATAGTCTAGGACTATCTAGGAGATAGTCCAGGACTATCTAGGAGATAGTCCAGGACTATCTAGGATTTGTCTAGGACTATCTAGGAGATAGTCCAGGACTATCTAGGATTTGTCTAGGACTATCTAGGATTTGTCTAGGACTATCTAGGATTGTCTAGGACTATCTAGGAGATAGTCTAGGACTATCTAGGATTTGTCTAGGACTATCTAGGGGATACTCTAGGACTATCTAGGATTTGTCTAGGACTATCTAAGAGATAGTATAGGACTATCTTCGATTTGTCTAGGACTATCTAGGAGATAGTCTAGGACTATCTAGGTTTTGTCTAGGACTATCTATAAGATAGTCTAGGACTATCTAGGAGATAGTCTAGGATTATCTAGGAGATAGTCTAGGACTATCTAGGAGATAGTCTAGGACTATCTAGGAGATAGCCTAGGACTATCTAGGATCTAGTCTAGGACTATCTTTGATCTAGTCTAGGACTAACTAGGATTTGTCTAGGACTATCTAGGAGATAGTCTATGACTATCTAGGGTCTAGTCTAGGACTATCTAGGATTTGTCTAGGACTATCTAGGAGATAGTCTAGGCCTATCTAGGATCTAGTTTAGGACTATCTAGGATTTGCTAGGACTATGTAGGAGATAGTCTAGGACTGTCTAGGATTTGTCTAGGACTATATAGGAGATAGTCTAGGATTATCTAGGAGATAGTCTAGGACTATCTAGGAATTAGTCTAGAACTATCTAGGACTAGTCTAGGACTTGTCTAGGATTTGTCTAGGACTTTCTATGATTTGTCTAGGACTATCTAGGAGATAGTATAGGACTATCTTCGATTTGTCTAGGACTATCTAGGAGATAGTCTAGGACTATCTAGGTTTTGTCTAGGACTATCTAGAAGATAGTCTAGGACTATCTAGGTTTTGTCTAAGGCTATCTAGAAGATAGTCTAGGACTATCTAGAAGATAGTCTAGGGCTATCTAGGAGATAGTCTAGGACTATCTAGGACTTGTCTAGGACTTGTCTAGGATTTGTCTAGGAATATCTAGGAGAGAGTCTAGGACTAGCTAGGAGATAGTCTAGGACTATCTAGGATTTGTTTAGGACTATCTAGGAGATAGTCCAGGACTGTCTAGGAGATAGTCTAGGACTATCTAGGATTTGTCTAGGACTATCTAGGAGATAGTCCAGGACTATCTAGGATTTGTCTAGGACTATCTAGGACTTGTCTAGGACTATCTAGGAGATAGTCCAGGACTATCTAGGAGATAGTCCAGGACTATCTAGGAGATAGTCTAGGACTATCTAGGATTTGTCTAGGACTATCTAGGAGATAGTCCAGGACTATCTAGGATTTGTCTAGGACTATCTAGGATTTGTCTAGGACTATCTAGGATTGTCTAGGACTATCTAGGAGATAGTCTAGGACTATCTAGGATTTGTCTAGGACTATCTAGGGGATACTCTAGGACTATCTAGGATTTGTCTAGGACTATCTAAGAGATAGTATAGGACTATCTTCGATTTGTCTAGGACTATCTAGGAGATAGTCTAGGACTATCTAGGTTTTGTCTAGGACTATCTAGAAGACAGTCTAGGTCTATCTAGGAGATAGTCTAGGATTATCTAGGAGATAGTCTAGGACTATCTAGGAGATAGTCTAGGACTATCTAGGAGATAGCCTAGGACTATCTAGGATGTGTCTAGGACTATCTAGGATCTAGTCTAGGACTATCTAGGATTGTCTAGGACTATCTAGGAGATAGTCTAGGACTATCTAGGATGTAGTCTAGGACTATCTAGGAGAGAGTCTAGGACTATCTAGGAGATAGTCTAGGACTATCTAGGAGATAGTGTACGACTATCTGGGATTTGTCTAGGACTATCTAGGAGATAGTCTTGGATTATCTAGGAGATAGTCTAGGACTATCTAGGAGATAGTCTAGGACTATCTAGGAGATAGTCTAGGACTATCTAGGATCTAGTCTAGGACTATCTAGGATTTGTCTAGGACTAGCTAGGATATAGTCTAGGACTATCTAGGAGATAGTCTAGGACTATCTAGGATTTGTCTAGGACTATCTAGGGGATAGTCTAGGACTATCTAGGATTTGTCTAGGACTATCTAGGAGATAATCTAGGACAATCTAGGATCTAGTCTAGGACTATCTAGGAGAGAGTCTAGGACTATCTAGGAGATAGTCTAGGACTATCTAGGAGATAGTGTAGGACTATCTGGGATTTGTCTAGGACTATCTAGGAGATAGTCTAGGATTATCTAGGAGATAGTCTAGGATTATCTAGGTTTTGTCTAGGACTATCTAGAAAATAGTCCAGGACTATCTAGGATATAGTTTAGGACTATCTAGGATTTGTCTAGGACGATCTAGGGGATACTCTAGGACTATCTAGGATTTGTCTAGAACTATCTAGGAGATATTCTAGGACTATCTAGGATTTGTCTAGATCTATCTAGAAGCTAGTCTAGGACTATCTAGGATCTAGTCTAGGACTATCTAGGAGATAGTCTAGGACTATCTAGGAGATAGTCTAGGACTATCTAGGAGATAGTCAAGAACTATCTAGGATTTGTCTAGGACTATCTAGGAGATAGTCTAGGACTATCTAGGATCTAGTCTTGGACTATCTATGATTTGTCTAGGACTATCTAGGAGATATTCTAGGAATATCTAGGATATAGTCTAGGACTATCTAGGAGATAGTCTAGGACTATCTAGGACTTGTCTAGGCCTATCTAGGAGTTTGTCTAGGACTATCTAGGATTTGTCTAGGCCTATCTAGGATTTGTCTAGGTCTATCTAGGAGATAGTCTAGGACTATCTAGGAGATAGTCTAGGACTATCTAGGACTTGTCTAGGATTTGTCTAGGACTATCAAGTAGATAGTCTAGGACTATCTAGGATATAGTCTAGGACTATCTAGGATCTAGTCTTGGACTATCTAGGATTTGTCTAGGACTATCTAGGAGATAATCTAGGACTATCTAGGATCTAGTCTAGGACTATCTAGGATTTGTCTAGGACTATCTAGGATTTGTCGAAGGCTATCTAGGAGGTAGTCTAGGACTATCTAGGAGATAGTCTAGGACTATCTAGGAGATAGTCTAGGACTATCTAGGATCTAGTCTAGGACTAATTCGGATTTGTATAGGACTATCTAGGAGATAGTCTAGGACTATCTAGGATCTAGTCTTGGACTATCTATGATTTGTCTAGGACTATCTAGGAGATAGTCTAGGAATATCTAGGATATAGTCTAGGACTATCTAGGAGATAGTCTAGGACTATCTAGGAGATAGTCTAGGACTATCTAGGATCTAGTCTAGGACTATCTAGGATTTGTCTAGGACTATCTAGGAGATAGTCTAGGATTATCTAGGAGATAGTCTAGGACTATCTAGCAGATAGTCTAGGGCTATCTAGGAGATAGTCTAGGACTATCTAGGATCTAGTCTAGGACTATCTAGGATTTGTCTAGGACTATCTAGGATATAGTCTAGGACTATCTAGGAGATAGTCTAGGACTATCTAGGATGTGTGTAGGACTATCTAGGATGTAGTCCAGGACTATCTAGGATTTGTCTAGGACTATCTAGGAGATAGTCTAGGACTATCTAGGAGATAGTCTAGGACGATCTAGGAGATAGTCTAGCACTATCTAGTCTAGGACTATCTAGGATTTGTCTAGGACTATCTAGGAGATAGTCTAGGATTATCTAGGAGATAGTCTAGGGCTATCTAGGCTTTGTCTAGGACTATCTAGGAGATAGTCTAGGACTATCTAGGAGATAGTCTAGGAATATCTATGACATACTCTAGGACTATCTAGGATTTGTCTAGGACTATCTAGGAGATAGTCTAGGACTATCTAGGATTTGTCTAGGACGATCTAGGATTTGCTTAGGATTATCTAGAATTTGTCTAGGACTATCTAGGATCTAGTCTAGGACTATCTAGGATTTGTCTAGGACTAACTAGGAGATAGTCTAGGGCTATCTAGGAGATAGTCTAGAACTATCTAGGATTTGTCTAGGGCTATCTATGAGATAGTCTAGGACTATCTAGGAGATAGTCTCGGACTATCTAGGAGATAGTCTAGGACTATCTAGGATCTAGTCTAGGACTATCTTTGATCTAGTCTAGGACTAACTAGGATTTGTCTAGGACTATCTAGGAGATAGTCTAGGACTATCTAGGGTCTAGTCTAGGACTATCTAGGATTTGTCTAGGACTATCTAGGAGATAGTCTAGGCCTATCTAGGATCTAGTTTAGGACTATCTAGGATTTGCTAGGACTATGTAGGAGATAGTCTAGGACTGTCTAGGATTTGTCTAGGACTATATAGGAGATAGTCTAGGATTATCTAGGAGACAGTCTAGGACTATCTAGGAATTAGTCTAGAACTATCTAGGACTAGTCTAGGACTTGTCTAGGATTTGTCTAGGACTTTCTATGATTTGTCTAGGACTATCTAGGAGATAGTATAGGACTATCTTCGATTTGTCTAGGACTATCTAGGAGATAGTCTAGGACTATCTAGGTTTTGTCTAGGACTATCTAGAAGATAGTCTAGGACTATCTAGAAGATAGTCTAGGACTATCTAGAAGATAGTCTAGGACTATCTAGGTTTTGTCTAGGACTATCTAGAAGATAGTCTAGGACTATCTAGAAGATAGTCTAGGGCTATCTAGGAGATAGTCTAGGACTATCTAGGACTTGTCTAGGACTTGTCTAGGATTTGTCTAGGAATATCTAGGAGATAGTCTAGGACTAGCTAGGAGATAGTCTAGGACTATCTAGGATTTGTTTAGGACTATCTAGGAGATAGTCCAGGACTATCTAGGAGATAGTCTAGGACTATCTAGGATTTGTCTAGGACTATCTAGGAGATAGTCCAGGACTATCTAGGATTTGTCTAGGACTATCTAGGATTTGTCTAGGACTATCTAGGAGATAGTCCAGGACTATCTAGGAGATAGTCCAGGACTATCTAGGAGATAGTCTAGGACTATCTAGGAGATAGTCCAGGACTATCTAGGAGATAGTCCAGGACTATCTAGGATTTGTCTAGGACTATCTAGGAGATAGTCCAGGACTATCTAGGATTTGTCTAGGACTATCTAGGATTTGTCTAGGACTATCTAGGATTGTCTAGGACTATCTAGGAGATAGTCTAGGACTATCTAGGATTTGTCTAGGACTATCTAGGGGATACTCTAGGACTATCTAGGATTTGTCTAGGACTATCTAAGAGATAGTATAGGACTATCTTCGATTTGTCTAGGACTATCTAGGAGATAGTCTAGGACTATCTAGGTTTTGTCTAGGACTATCTATAAGATAGTCTAGGACTATCTAGGAGATAGTCTAGGATTATCTAGGAGATAGTCTAGGACTATCTAGGAGATAGTCTAGGACTATCTAGGAGATAGCCTAGGACTATCTAGGATCTAGTCTAGGACTATCTTTGATCTAGTCTAGGACTAACTAGGATTTGTCTAGGACTATCTAGGAGATAGTCTATGACTATCTAGGGTCTAGTCTAGGACTATCTAGGATTTGTCTAGGACTATCTAGGAGATAGTCTAGGCCTATCTAGGATCTAGTTTAGGACTATCTAGGATTTGCTAGGACTATGTAGGAGATAGTCTAGGACTGTCTAGGATTTGTCTAGGACTATATAGGAGATAGTCTAGGATTATCTAGGAGATAGTCTAGGACTATCTAGGAATTAGTCTAGAACTATCTAGGACTAGTCTAGGACTTGTCTAGGATTTGTCTAGGACTTTCTATGATTTGTCTAGGACTATCTAGGAGATAGTATAGGACTATCTTCGATTTGTCTAGGACTATCTAGGAGATAGTCTAGGACTATCTAGGTTTTGTCTAGGACTATCTAGAAGATAGTCTAGGACTATCTAGGTTTTGTCTAAGGCTATCTAGAAGATAGTCTAGGACTATCTAGAAGATAGTCTAGGGCTATCTAGGAGATAGTCTAGGACTATCTAGGACTTGTCTAGGACTTGTCTAGGATTTGTCTAGGAATATCTAGGAGAGAGTCTAGGACTAGCTAGGAGATAGTCTAGGACTATCTAGGATTTGTTTAGGACTATCTAGGAGATAGTCCAGGACTGTCTAGGAGATAGTCTAGGACTATCTAGGATTTGTCTAGGACTATCTAGGAGATAGTCCAGGACTATCTAGGATTTGTCTAGGACTATCTAGGACTTGTCTAGGACTATCTAGGAGATAGTCCAGGACTATCTAGGAGATAGTCCAGGACTATCTAGGAGATAGTCTAGGACTATCTAGGATTTGTCTAGGACTATCTAGGAGATAGTCCAGGACTATCTAGGATTTGTCTAGGACTATCTAGGATTTGTCTAGGACTATCTAGGATTGTCTAGGACTATCTAGGAGATAGTCTAGGACTATCTAGGATTTGTCTAGGACTATCTAGGGGATACTCTAGGACTATCTAGGATTTGTCTAGGACTATCTAAGAGATAGTATAGGACTATCTTCGATTTGTCTAGGACTATCTAGGAGATAGTCTAGGACTATCTAGGTTTTGTCTAGGACTATCTAGAAGACAGTCTAGGACTATCTAGGAGATAGTCTAGGATTATCTAGGAGATAGTCTAGGACTATCTAGGAGATAGTCTAGGACTATCTAGGAGATAGTCTAGGACTATCTAGGATGTAGTCTAGGACTATCTAGGAGAGAGTCTAGGACTATCTAGGAGATAGTCTAGGACTATCTAGGAGATAGTGTACGACTATCTGGGATTTGTCTAGGACTATCTAGGAGATAGTCTAGGATTATCTAGGAGATAGTCTAGGACTATCTAGGAGATAGTCTAGGACTATCTAGGAGATAGTCTAGGACTATCTAGGAGATAGTCTAGGACTATCTAGGATTTGTCTAGGACTAGCTAGGATATAGTCTAGGACTATCTAGGAGATAGTCTAGGACTATCTAGGATTTGTCTAGGACTATCTAGGGGATAGTCTAGGACTATCTAGGATTTGTCTAGGACTATCTAGGAGATAATCTAGGACAATCTAGGATCTAGTCTAGGACTATCTAGGAGAGAGTCTAGGACTATCTAGGAGATAGTCTAGGACTATCTAGGAGATAGTGTAGGACTATCTGGGATTTGTCTAGGACTATCTAGGAGATAGTCTAGGATTATCTAGGAGATAGTCTAGGACTATCTAGGTTTTGTCTAGGACTATCTAGAAAATAGTCCAGGACTATCTAGGATATAGTTTAGGACTATCTAGGATTTGTCTAGGACGATCTAGGGGATACTCTAGGACTATCTAGGATTTGTCTAGAACTATCTAGGAGATATTCTAGGACTATCTAGGATTTGTCTAGATCTATCTAGAAGATAGTCTAGGACTATCTAGGATCTAGTCTAGGACTATCTAGGAGATAGTCTAGGACTATCTAGGAGATAGTCTAGGACTATCTAGGAGATAGTCAAGAACTATCTAGGATTTGTCTAGGACTATCTAGGAGATAGTCTAGGACTATCTAGGATCTAGTCTTGGACTATCTATGATTTGTCTAGGACTATCTAGGAGATATTCTAGGAATATCTAGGATATAGTCTAGGACTATCTAGGAGATAGTCTAGGACTATCTAGGACTTGTCTAGGCCTATCTAGGAGTTTGTCTAGGACTATCTAGGATTTGTCTAGGCCTATCTAGGATTTGTCTAGGTCTATCTAGGAGATAGTCTAGGACTATCTAGGAGATAGTCTAGGACTATCTAGGACTTGTCTAGGATTTGTCTAGGACTATCAAGTAGGTAGTCTAGGACTATCTAGGATATAGTCTAGGACTATCTAGGATCTAGTCTTGGACTATCTAGGATTTGTCTAGGACTATCTAGGAGATGATCTAGGACTATCTAGGATCTAGTCTAGGACTATCTAGGATTTGTCTAGGACTATCTAGGATTTGTCGAAGGCTATCTAGGAGGTAGTCTAGGACTATCTAGGAGATAGTCTAGGACTATCTAGGAGATAGTCTAGGACTATCTAGGATCTAGTCTAGGACTAATTCGGATTTGTATAGGACTATCTAGGAGATAGTCTAGGACTATCTAGGATCTAGTCTTGGACTATCTATGATTTGTCTAGGACTATCTAGGAGATAGTCTAGGAATATCTAGGATATAGTCTAGGACTATCTAGGAGATAGTCTAGGACTATCTAGGAGATAGTCTAGGACTATCTAGGATCTAGTCTAGGACTATCTAGGATTTGTCTAGGACTATCTAGGAGATAGTCTAGGATTATCTAGGAGATAGTCTAGGACTATCTAGCAGATAGTCTAGGGCTATCTAGGAGATAGTCTAGGACTATCTAGGATCTAGTCTAGGACTATCTAGGATTTGTCTAGGACTATCTAGGATATAGTCTAGGACTATCTAGGAGATAGTCTAGGACTATCTAGGATGTGTGTAGGACTATCTAGGATGTAGTCCAGGACTATCTAGGATTTGTCTAGGACTATCTAGGAGATAGTCTAGGACTATCTAGGAGATAGTCTAGGACGATCTAGGAGATAGTCTAGCACTATCTAGTCTAGGACTATCTAGGATTTGTCTAGGACTATCTAGGAGATAGTCTAGGATTATCTAGGAGATAGTCTAGGACTATCTAGGCTTTGTCTAGGACTATCTAGGAGATAGTCTAGGACTATCTAGGAGATAGTCTAGGAATATCTATGACATACTCCAGGACTATCTAGGATTTGTCTAGGACTATCTAGGAGATAGTCTAGGACTATCTAGGATTTGTCTAGGACGATCTAGGATTTGCTTAGGATTATCTAGAATTTGTCTAGGACTATCTAGGATCTAGTCTAGGACTATCTAGGATTTGTCTAGGACTAACTAGGAGATAGTCTAGGGCTATCTAGGAGATAGTCTAGAACTATCTAGGATTTGTCTAGGGCTATCTATGAGATAGTCTAGGACTATCTAGGAGATAGTCTCGGACTATCTAGGAGATAGTCTAGGACTATCTAGGATCTAGTCTAGGACTATCTTTGATCTAGTCTAGGACTAACTAGGATTTGTCTAGGACTATCTAGGAGATAGTCTAGGACTATCTAGGGTCTAGTCTAGGACTATCTAGGATTTGTCTAGGACTATCTAGGAGATAGTCTAGGCCTATCTAGGATCTAGTTTAGGACTATCTAGGATTTGCTAGGACTATGTAGGAGATAGTCTAGGACTGTCTAGGATTTGTCTAGGACTATATAGGAGATAGTCTAGGATTATCTAGGAGACAGTCTAGGACTATCTAGGAATTAGTCTAGAACTATCTAGGACTAGTCTAGGACTTGTCTAGGATTTGTCTAGGACTTTCTATGATTTGTCTAGGACTATCTAGGAGATAGTATAGGACTATCTTCGATTTGTCTAGGACTATCTAGGAGATAGTCTAGGACTATCTAGGTTTTGTCTAGGACTATCTAGAAGATAGTCTAGGACTATCTAGAAGATAGTCTAGGACTATCTAGAAGATAGTCTAGGACTATCTAGGTTTTGTCTAGGACTATCTAGAAGATAGTCTAGGACTATCTAGAAGATAGTCTAGGGCTATCTAGGAGATAGTCTAGGACTATCTAGGACTTGTCTAGGACTTGTCTAGGATTTGTCTAGGAATATCTAGGAGATAGTCTAGGACTAGCTAGGAGATAGTCTAGGACTATCTAGGATTTGTTTAGGACTATCTAGGAGATAGTCCAGGACTATCTAGGAGATAGTCTAGGACTATCTAGGATTTGTCTAGGACTATCTAGGAGATAGTCCAGGACTATCTAGGATTTGTCTAGGACTATCTAGGATTTGTCTAGGACTATCTAGGAGATAGTCCAGGACTATCTAGGAGATAGTCCAGGACTATCTAGGAGATAGTCTAGGACTATCTAGGAGATAGTCCAGGACTATCTAGGAGATAGTCCAGGACTATCTAGGATTTGTCTAGGACTATCTAGGAGATAGTCCAGGACTATCTAGGATTTGTCTAGGACTATCTAGGATTTGTCTAGGACTATCTAGGATTGTCTAGGACTATCTAGGAGATAGTCTAGGACTATCTAGGATTTGTCTAGGACTATCTAGGGGATACTCTAGGACTATCTAGGATTTGTCTAGGACTATCTAAGAGATAGTATAGGACTATCTTCGATTTGTCTAGGACTATCTAGGAGATAGTCTAGGACTATCTAGGTTTTGTCTAGGACTATCTATAAGATAGTCTAGGACTATCTAGGAGATAGTCTAGGATTATCTAGGAGATAGTCTAGGACTATCTAGGAGATAGTCTAGGACTATCTAGGAGATAGCCTAGGACTATCTAGGATCTAGTCTAGGACTATCTTTGATCTAGTCTAGGACTAACTAGGATTTGTCTAGGACTATCTAGGAGATAGTCTATGACTATCTAGGGTCTAGTCTAGGACTATCTAGGATTTGTCTAGGACTATCTAGGAGATAGTCTAGGCCTATCTAGGATCTAGTTTAGGACTATCTAGGATTTGCTAGGACTATGTAGGAGATAGTCTAGGACTGTCTAGGATTTGTCTAGGACTATATAGGAGATAGTCTAGGATTATCTAGGAGATAGTCTAGGACTATCTAGGAATTAGTCTAGAACTATCTAGGACTAGTCTAGGACTTGTCTAGGATTTGTCTAGGACTTTCTATGATTTGTCTAGGACTATCTAGGAGATAGTATAGGACTATCTTCGATTTGTCTAGGACTATCTAGGAGATAGTCTAGGACTATCTAGGTTTTGTCTAGGACTATCTAGAAGATAGTCTAGGACTATCTAGGTTTTGTCTAAGGCTATCTAGAAGATAGTCTAGGACTATCTAGAAGATAGTCTAGGGCTATCTAGGAGATAGTCTAGGACTATCTAGGACTTGTCTAGGACTTGTCTAGGATTTGTCTAGGAATATCTAGGAGAGAGTCTAGGACTAGCTAGGAGATAGTCTAGGACTATCTAGGATTTGTTTAGGACTATCTAGGAGATAGTCCAGGACTGTCTAGGAGATAGTCTAGGACTATCTAGGATTTGTCTAGGACTATCTAGGAGATAGTCCAGGACTATCTAGGATTTGTCTAGGACTATCTAGGACTTGTCTAGGACTATCTAGGAGATAGTCCAGGACTATCTAGGAGATAGTCCAGGACTATCTAGGAGATAGTCTAGGACTATCTAGGATTTGTCTAGGACTATCTAGGAGATAGTCCAGGACTATCTAGGATTTGTCTAGGACTATCTAGGATTTGTCTAGGACTATCTAGGATTGTCTAGGACTATCTAGGAGATAGTCTAGGACTATCTAGGATTTGTCTAGGACTATCTAGGGGATACTCTAGGACTATCTAGGATTTGTCTAGGACTATCTAAGAGATAGTATAGGACTATCTTCGATTTGTCTAGGACTATCTAGGAGATAGTCTAGGACTATCTAGGTTTTGTCTAGGACTATCTAGAAGACAGTCTAGGACTATCTAGGAGATAGTCTAGGATTATCTAGGAGATAGTCTAGGACTATCTAGGAGATAGTCTAGGACTATCTAGGAGATAGCCTAGGACTATCTAGGATGTGTCTAGGACTATCTAGGATCTAGTCTAGGACTATCTAGGATTGTCTAGGACTATCTAGGAGATAGTCTAGGACTATCTAGGATGTAGTCTAGGACTATCTAGGAGAGAGTCTAGGACTATCTAGGAGATAGTCTAGGACTATCTAGGAGATAGTGTACGACTATCTGGGATTTGTCTAGGACTATCTAGGAGATAGTCTTGGATTATCTAGGAGATAGTCTAGGACTATCTAGGAGATAGTCTAGGACTATCTAGGAGATAGTCTAGGACTATCTAGGATCTAGTCTAGGACTATCTAGGATTTGTCTAGGACTAGCTAGGATATAGTCTAGGACTATCTAGGAGATAGTCTAGGACTATCTAGGATTTGTCTAGGACTATCTAGGGGATAGTCTAGGACTATCTAGGATTTGTCTAGGACTATCTAGGAGATAATCTAGGACAATCTAGGATCTAGTCTAGGACTATCTAGGAGAGAGTCTAGGACTATCTAGGAGATAGTCTAGGACTATCTAGGAGATAGTGTAGGACTATCTGGGATTTGTCTAGGACTATCTAGGAGATAGTCTAGGATTATCTAGGAGATAGTCTAGGACTATCTAGGTTTTGTCTAGGACTATCTAGAAAATAGTCCAGGACTATCTAGGATATAGTTTAGGACTATCTAGGATTTGTCTAGGACGATCTAGGGGATACTCTAGGACTATCTAGGATTTGTCTAGAACTATCTAGGAGATATTCTAGGACTATCTAGGATTTGTCTAGATCTATCTAGAAGCTAGTCTAGGACTATCTAGGATCTAGTCTAGGACTATCTAGGAGATAGTCTAGGACTATCTAGGAGATAGTCTAGGACTATCTAGGAGATAGTCAAGAACTATCTAGGATTTGTCTAGGACTATCTAGGAGATAGTCTAGGACTATCTAGGATCTAGTCTTGGACTATCTATGATTTGTCTAGGACTATCTAGGAGATATTCTAGGAATATCTAGGATATAGTCTAGGACTATCTAGGAGATAGTCTAGGACTATCTAGGACTTGTCTAGGCCTATCTAGGAGTTTGTCTAGGACTATCTAGGATTTGTCTAGGCCTATCTAGGATTTGTCTAGGTCTATCTAGGAGATAGTCTAGGACTATCTAGGAGATAGTCTAGGACTATCTAGGACTTGTCTAGGATTTGTCTAGGACTATCAAGTAGATAGTCTAGGACTATCTAGGATATAGTCTAGGACTATCTAGGATCTAGTCTTGGACTATCTAGGATTTGTCTAGGACTATCTAGGAGATAATCTAGGACTATCTAGGATCTAGTCTAGGACTATCTAGGATTTGTCTAGGACTATCTAGGATTTGTCGAAGGCTATCTAGGAGGTAGTCTAGGACTATCTAGGAGATAGTCTAGGACTATCTAGGAGATAGTCTAGGACTATCTAGGATCTAGTCTAGGACTAATTCGGATTTGTATAGGACTATCTAGGAGATAGTCTAGGACTATCTAGGATCTAGTCTTGGACTATCTATGATTTGTCTAGGACTATCTAGGAGATAGTCTAGGAATATCTAGGATATAGTCTAGGACTATCTAGGAGATAGTCTAGGACTATCTAGGAGATAGTCTAGGACTATCTAGGATCTAGTCTAGGACTATCTAGGATTTGTCTAGGACTATCTAGGAGATAGTCTAGGATTATCTAGGAGATAGTCTAGGACTATCTAGCAGATAGTCTAGGGCTATCTAGGAGATAGTCTAGGACTATCTAGGATCTAGTCTAGGACTATCTAGGATTTGTCTATGACTATCTAGGATATAGTCTAGGACTATCTAGGAGATAGTCTAGGACTATCTAGGATGTGTGTAGGACTATCTAGGATGTGTCTAGGACTATCTAGGATGTAGTCCAGGACTATCTAGGATTTGTCTAGGACTATCTAGGAGATAGTCTAGGACTATCTAGGAGATAGTCTAGGACTATCTAGGAGATAGTCTAGCACTATCTAGGATTTGTCTAGGACTATCTAGGAGATAGCCTAGGACTATCTAGGATTTGTCTAGGACTATCTAGGAGATAGTCTAGGACTATCCAGGGGATAGTCTAGGACTATCTAGCAGATAGTCTAGGACTATCTAGGATTTGTCTAGGACTATCTAGGAGATAGTCTAGGACTATCTAGGATTTGTCTAGGACTATCTAGGAGATAATCTAGGACTATCTAGGAGATAGTCTAGGACTATCTAGGATCTAGTTTAGGACTTTCTAGGATTTGTCTAGGACTATCTATGTGATAGTCTAGGAGTATCTAGGAGATAGCCTAGGACTATCTAGGATCTGTCTAGGACTATCTAGGGGATAGTCTAGGACTATCTAGGATTTGTCTAGGACTATCTAGGAGATAGTCTAGGATTATCTAGGAGATAGTCTAGGACTATCTAGGAGATAGTCTAGGACTATCTAGGAGATAGTCTAGGATTATCTAGGAGATAGTCTAGGACTATATATGTGACAGTCTAGGACTATCTAGGATTTGTCTAGGACTATCTAGGGGATAGTTTAGGACTATCTAGGATTTGTCTAGGACTATCTAGGATTTGTCTAGGACTATCTAGGAGATAGTCTAGGACTATCTAGGATCTAGTCTAGGACTATCTAGGAGAGATATACTTGTACTGTTATATAGTTATACTTGTATTGTTATATAGTTATACTTGTACTGTTATATAGTTATACTTGTACTGTTATATAGTTATACTTGTACTGTTATATAGTTATACTTGTATTGTTATATAGTTATACTTGTACTGTTATATAGTTATACTTGTACTGTTATATAGTTATACTTGTACTGTTATATAGTTATACTTGTACTGTTATATAGTTATACTTGTATTGTTATATAGTTATACTTGTACTGTTATATAGTTATACTTGTACTGTTATATAGTTATACTTGTACTGTTATATAGTTATACTTGTATTGTTATACTTGTACTGTTATATAGTTATACTTGTACTGTTATATAGTTATACTTGTACTGTTATATAGTTATACTTGTATTGTTATATAGTTATACTTGTATTGTTATATAGTTATACTTGTACTGTTATATAGTTATACTTGTACTGTTATATAGTTATACTTGTATTGTTATATAGTTATACTTGTATTGTTATATAGTTATACTTGTATTGTTATATAGTTATACTTGTATTGTTATATAGTTATACTTGTACTGTTATATAGTTATACTTGTATTGTTATATAGTTATACTTGTATTGTTATATAGTTATACTTGTATTGTTATATAGTTATACTTGTATTGTTATATAGTTATACTTGTACTGTTATATAGTTATACTTGTATTGTTATATAGTTATACTTGTATTGTTATATAGTTATACTGTTATATAGTTATACTTGTACTGTTATATAGTTATACTTGTATTGTTATATAGTTATACTTGTACTGTTATATAGTTATACTTGTACTGTTATATAGTTATACTTGTATTGTTATATAGTTATACTTGTACTGTTATATAGTTATACTTGTACTGTTATATAGTTATACTTGTATTGTTATATAGTTATACTTGTACTGTTATATAGTTATACTTGTACTGTTATATAGTTATACTTGTATTGTTATATAGTTATACTTGTACTGTTATATAGTTATACTTGTATTGTTATATAGTTATACTTGTATTGTTATATAGTTATACTTGTATTGTTATATAGTTATACTTGTATTGTTATATAGTTATACTTGTATTGTTATATAGTTATACTTGTACTGTTATATAGTTATACTTGTACTGTTATATAGTTATACTTGTATTGTTATATAGTTATACTTGTACTGTTATATAGTTATACTTGTACTGTTATAGTCGTATGTAGATATAGACACGGGCAATCCATCGGTAAAAGAATGACGTCGCTATCTATAATAGTTTAGCCGTAATGGCTAAAAAACCGTCAAGCATAGATCAGCGCCCCTAGCGGCAGTTGCTGACGTTACGGAGTGACAGTGTTGTAGTGGTATGTAGATCTAGACACGGGCAATCCATCAATACAAGAATCATGTCGATATCAAAAATAGTGTAGCTGCTAGAACGAAAAAACCGTCGCGCATAGCGTTCAGCGCCTCTGGCGGCGGCGCTATGAGTTACGCTATGACCATGTTATAATCAAATGTAGATCTCGAGATGACAAATCCACCGGTGAAAGAATCATTTCTCTATCTATAATGGTTCAAGAGATATTATCAAAAACGGGGTTGTAACAGACATAAAAATTTCTAGTTTCAGGTGTGTGAACCGAATCAAAATGCCAAAAATCTAAGGCCCCTTTGGGAAGTTTTATAATATTTCCCACAAGAAGACATTGTGAGGAAGATTTGTGTTGGTTTTGGAGCAACTGGTGTTCTTGGTTAGAGCGCTAGAGTCCGTAGATCGATGCGTTGTTTACGGCTTTTTAGTAGTCGGCATTTTAGCCGTGAGCCAAAAAATGACATTTTCGGAAGCTTCGTTCTTAGACATAAATTAACGCAGGGAATCCAAATTAATATAGGCTTGTTTAACAGAGTCTTGGCTTCGTATCTGTCTCTTAGACATTGGCGTAAGGCCCTTAGTGTGCCCGTGGGACTTTGTCAAAGGGTCGCTGGTGAGCGACATTTCTAGGGGAAATCGGACGCTTGTTGACAAAGAACTAGGGATTTTTTGTGAACTTTTGTAACATATTCTATAAGAAGGCATTACGATGAGACATCCTATAAAATTTGGTGCAAAAGCAATAAATGGTGTAGTCGCTAGGCCCGAAAAACTTTCGCGCATAGTGCGTCAGCGCGTCAGCGCCTCTGGCGGAGGCGGTATAAGTTACGCATTGACCATGTTATAATCAAAAGTAGAACTCGTGAGGAAAAATCCATCGGTGAAAGAATCATTTCTCTATCTATAATGGTTCAAGAGATATTAGCAAAAACGGGGTCCTAAAATACGTACAAATTTCTAGTTTCAGGTGTGTGAACGGCGGCAAAATGCCGAAAATCTAAGGGCCCTTTGGGAAGTTTTATAATTTTTGCCACAAGAAGACATTGTGAGGAAGATTTGTGTGGGTTTTGGAGCAACTGGTGTTCTTGGTTAGAGCGCTAGAGTCCGTAGATCGATGCGTTGTTTACGGCTTTTTTCTTAGCGGCATTAGGCATAGCGTTCAGCGCTCTAGCGGCGACGGTATGAGTTACCGAGTGACGCTGATATAATCAAATGTAGTTCTCGTGAGGACAAATCCATCAGTGAAAGAATCATCTCTCTATCTATAACGGTTCATGAGTTATTAGATGAAAAGTGGTTATAAAAGATCTAAGGATTTCAAGTTTCAGGTGTGTGAAGCGAGGCAATATGCCGAAAATCTAAGGCCGCTTTGGGAACTTTTAAAATTTTTCCCACAAGAAGACATTGTGAGCAAGATTTGTGTTGGTTTTGGAGCAAGTGGTGTTCTTGGTTACAGCGCTAGAGTCCGTAGATCGATGCGTTGTTTACGGCTTTTTAGTAGTCGGCATTTTAGCCGTGAGCCAAAAAATGACATTTTCGGAAGCTTCGTTCTTAGACATAAGTTAACGCAGAGAATCCAAATTAATATAGGCTTGTATAAGAGAGTCTTGGCTTCGTTTCTGTCTTTTAGACATTGGAGTAGGGCCCTTGGTGCGCCCGTGGGCCCATCTCAAAGGGACGCCGGTGAGAGACATATTCAAGCCGTTTTTGTGAACTTTATTAAGTGCAACTGCGACAAGACTTAAATATCGTCTAGAAGAGGTTAGCATGAGCCCGTCTATCGATTTTCGAGTTGCTGCTGTCACTGGTTTGAGGGCGGGAGTCCTTGGTTCGCATAAAACAGTTCCGAGTCGTTTTCGTGTACTTGTACAAGAGTGACTGCGACGAGACTTTAATATCGTCTAGAAGGACTTAGTGCGAGGCTGCCTATCGATTTTCGTGACTTTGGTGCTATTAGATTGGCCGCGAGAGCGACATTTTGGTAAAATGTTTTTTTTTTTTTTTCTCCGGAACGGGTGGCCGGAGAGGAGCGAAATTCGGAAGGAGGTGTTAGAATAACGCCTACTTTTGGGATATGAGGTGCGATTGCCTAAATTGTAAGCGAGAGGGGGGGTTAGTTGGGCGTGTTCGGGAAATATGGAATAGCTGCGTAAGTATGGGTCGCGCGGCCTCGGTTCACATAAGGTTCTTTGTAGAGGACGTAATTGCGAAGCCGCCCAGCGAATTTGGAGGTGGTAGGGTCCTCGGTTCGAGCGTTACGGAGCCCCAAAGTATTGGTGAAAAACCGGAAAAAGTGCAGATATCGAGATGCGGCTTGGTGCAGAAGAAAGCTAGTTTCGAGTAGGGTTCGTGCAACGAGTTTGGTTTCTTAACTCCAAACGGTGCGCGCAGGGCGCTTTACTTTCGCTAATCGAAAATTGTCACGATCGGCCGAACGGCTGGACCGAGCGAGACGCGGCTAGCGTCAAAAAAAACTTTGACGTGAGAATAAGAATGTATTAAAGTTTGGTTCCTTAACTCGTAGCGGTTTGGGCGCAATCGATTTTTAGTTCGGAATAAACGAGTAGTTAGTGATTTTTTTTCCTCGCTTCGCTCGGAAAAAAGAACTATCCACTGCGCGCTTGGGACGCGGCAGTCTTTGGGAACGGGGGTGGGGTCTCGAGCCGGCAACTTTGCCAGTCGCGTGTGCCTGAGCTCCTGAATTTCGGCCAATTACTCCGGACATCTTTGACCTAGGAAGTGAAACTTGGTACCAAATGAAAGTGCTCTTTACCAGCTTGCCATACATGCTTTTAGTTTTGTCCTGCGTCCATTAGTTCGGCGTCTAGACGCCAAAGTACAGTGGCATAGGATTGCGTCCATTTCTGGACGTCGTGTGCAAATTGTGACTAGTGCATATTAAAGTGGGTGTTAAAATTAGTGTGCATGCCGAGTTTGGTGCAGATTGCACCAGTAGTTTGCGAGATGTAAGCCTCGGAAGTTTGCATGAATTTTCATTGTTCTGCAAAGCCTAGCGTGGGTTGTGACGTCACTAGCCAGCCCTGGCAACAGCACGTTGTCGGTCCTAGCTCCGCCGTCCTTGGTCGCAGAGACTCGAACCAGGTATGAAATGAAAGCCCTTAATTTGTGCTTTAACATGTTTTTTTCAGATTTGAGATCGGACCTTTGGTTCGGCAATTATAGACAAAAAACTGGTTAGGCCCTTTGACCCGCTTCTCGACTTTTACACTCTAATAGCTTCGAGCCACTAATTAAATAAGTCGCTGTTCAAAGTTTGGTGCAGATCGCACGAGAACTTTGGGAGAAATTAACAGAATTATCTTACGCACGTACACATTTGGGAATGGAAAGTTACAAGAAATATTTCCTAGAAATTTCGTAAATATATTTCCCTTAAAAATTCGATTCCTCCCGAACCGTAAGTGCTATAAGCGTGATCGAGGTGTCAAACTCTTTCTTATAAAAAGCCCGAGAAGCTGTGCTATGCGGCTTTGCTCTCCGACCCTTGGTTCGACCCCTAGCACGTCATTGGAAACTTTTGTTATAACTAGGAAACGGCTGCCGATATTCGAGATCTGACTTTATATCCCGTTAGCACACGTCTGGTACTACGTGCGCGCCGAGTGTGGTCGTTCTCCGGCCACGCGTTTAGAGTCCGCGGTTCGATATATGTTTCCCCCTTTGATAATTAATAACTCTGTCGCTAAGGGTAGCACAGACTTGAACCAGGTATCAAATGAAAGCCCTTGACTTGAGGTTTAACATGTTTTTTTCAGATTTGAGATCGGCCCTTTGGTTCGGCCTGTGGACGCGGGAGACTGTTTACGCCCTTTTGCACCGCTTTTTTAGACTTTTTGACTTTAGTAGGTTGTTGCTAGTAATTAAATATGTCACTGTTCAAAGTTTGGTGCAGATCGGCCCAGAACTTTGGGAGATATTAACAGAATTATCTTACGCAAAAATGGTCCCCGACCTAGGCAGGTGGGTACAACTGCGTAGTATATTCATACGTAAAATAAAACGCGCAACCTTCAAAATTCGAGAACTCCCGAACCGCTGGTCCGATTAACGTGATCGAGGTGTCAAACTCTTTCTCGTAAAAATCCCGAGGAGCTGCAGTAAGCGGCATTGCTCTCCGACCCTTGGTTCGACCCCTACGCAAATCACTATTTTTTGTGTACTTTCTCGTCGCTTTCTCGACAGTTTGAACACGACTTGTTCTAGTACTTCTCAGTGAAGGTCAGCCTTTCGAGTTTGAAGCAAAAACTAACTCATTTGTGACCGCTGGAAGCTGCCGAACTTTATCCAGACGATTGTTATAACTAGTAAATGGCTGCCGATATAAGAGATCTGACTTTATATCCCGTTAGCACACGTTTAGTACTACGTGCCTGCCGGGTCTGGTCCCGCTCGGCCCAGGCGTTTAGAGTCCGCGGTTCGATAACCGTTACGACCTTAGATATTTAATATCTCTGTCGCTAATAGCAGCAATGACGTGTAACTACGACATGTACTAGTACTTATCAGTGAAGGTCCGCCTTTCGAGTTTGAAGCACTAACTAGCTCATTTGTGACCGCTGGAAGCTCTTAAACTTTGCCAAACTATACCTTATATCTAGAAAACGGCTGCCGATATAAGAGACCTGACTTTATATCCCGTTAGCACACGTCTAGTACAGCGTGCCTGCCGAGCCTCGTCCAATTCGGCCCCCGCGTTTAGAGTCCCCGGTTCGATAACCGTTACGACCTTTGATAATTAATATCTCTGTCCCTAATAGCAGCAAAGACTTGTAACTCGGCAGGAAGGTTCTCGCCTAACTCTAGTACAGGAATCTTAGTTTGGCTCGTACGCGAGATACGCGCAACTAGCCTAAACGGAAGGTATCCGCTTACGGTATTTGGGGTTTACGCGGTCGACTTTTTGACAGTCGAAGGTGTTAGAGCACTCCAAAGTTCGCTCCCCGGCGAAATTTGGCGTTTCCCGCTCTTCGGCAAACCCGCAGAAAAACCGCCCGAGTAAAATAAATTTTTAAACGGTGCGTCCTATCGCAAAAGTGAACATAAACTTTTTTGTAGGGCTCGTCGAGATTGACACGATTTCCGATTTTGGTGGTCATCGTCCAAGCGGTTCGGCCGCGAGAGCGGTCTCGGGAACTTAGCCCCCTCACCTCTAAGCGCCCGTATATAGTACACCTAGGCTTTGTGTCGCTGTCTGAGACACTTTACCTAACTTTTGAACAGAGGACCGCAGAGACTTGCGAGAGGTGTCAAACTCTTCCTCTAGTCGAGTACTATCACCCCCTGTGCCGCATTAGCTTACGGCTGTACTAGGTTCGATACCGCGACCCGCGGAAAGGTCCGGTACCTCGGATGATGGGCTTGCGGTATAGATATAAGGTTTTTGACCACCGATCCTGTTAGGGGAGGTAATATGACCCGGGAATACCGAGTTTGGTACCCGTCCGCCCGACCGCGGCCCAGAAATAAGCCCCCGAAGGTAACGCCCTTTTCCCGCCAGAGCCGTAGCTCCTAAACCGTGCGACGGATCCTAACGGTGAAAATGACCATTCTCATCTAGGACTATATCGGAGCTTATCTAGGACTATATACGAGCTTATCTAGGTTTATCTAGGAGCTCATCTAGGACTATATACGAACTTATCTAGGTTTGTGTAGGAGCTCATGTAGGACTATATACGAGCTTATCTAGGTTTGTCTAGGAGCTCATGTAGGACTATATAGGACCTTATCTAGCTTTATCTAGGAGCTCATCTAGGTTTATCTAGGAGCTCAACTAGGTTTATCTAGGAGCTCATCTAGGACTATCTAGTAGCTCATCTATGACTATCTAGTAGCTCATCTAGGTTTATCTAGGAGCTCATCTAGGACTATCTAGGAGCTCATCTAGGACTATCAAGGAGCTCATCTAGGACTATCTAGGGGCTCATCTAGGACTATCTAGGCGCTCATCTAGGACTATCTAGGCGCTCATCTAGGAATATCTAGGAGCTCATCTAGGACTATATACGAGCTTATCTAGGTTTATCTAGGAGCTCATCTAGGACCATCTAGTAGCTCATCTGGGTTTATCTAGGAGCTCATCTAGGACTATCTAGGAGTTCATCTAGGTTTATCTAGGAGCACATCTAGGTTTATCTAGGAGCTCATCTAGGTTTATCTAGGAGCTCATCTAGGACTATCTAGGAGCTCATCTAGGTTTATCTAAGAGCTCATCTAGAACTATCTAGCAGCTCATCTGGGACTATCTAGGAGCTCATCTAGGTTTATCTAGGAGCTCATCTAGGACTATCTAGGAGCTCATCTAGGTTTATCTAAGAGCTTATCTAGAACTATCTAGCAGCTCATCTGGGACTATCTAGGAGCTCATCTAGGTTTATCTAGGAGCTCATCTAGGACTATCTAGTAGCTCATCTATGACTATCTAGTAGCACATCTAGGTTTATCTAGGAGCTCATCTAGGACTATCTAGGAGCTCATCTAGGACTATCAAGGAGCTCATCTAGGACTATCTAGGAGCTCATCTAGGACTATCTAGGCGCTCATCTAGGACTATCTAGGCGCTCATCTAGGAATATCTAGGAGCTCATCTAGGACTATATACGAGCTTATCTAGGGTTATCTAGGAGCTCATCTAGGACCATCTAGTAGCTCATCTGGGTTTATCTAGGAGCTCATCTAGGACTATCTAGGAGTTCATCTAGGTTTATCTAGGAGCACATCTAGGTTTATCTAGGAGCTCATCTAGGTTTATCTAGGAGCTCATCTAGGACTATCTAGGAGCTCATCTAGGTTTATCTAAGAGCTCATCTAGAACTATCTAGCAGCTCATCTGGGACTATCTAGGAGCTCATCTAGAACTATCTAGGAGCTCATCTAGGACTATCTAGGAGCTCATCTAGGACTATCTAGGAGCTCATCTAGGACTATCAAGGAGCTCATCTAGGACTATCTAGGAGCTCATCTAGGAATATCTAGGAGCTCATCTAGGAATATCTAGGAGCTCATCTAGGACTATCTAGGAGCTCATCTAGGACTATCTAGGAGCTCATCTAGGACTATCTAGGAGCTCATCTAGGACTATCTAGGAGCTCATCTAGGACTATCTAGGAGCTCATCTAGGACTATCAAGGAGCTCATCTAGGACTATCTAGGAGCTCATCTAGGAATATCTAGGAGCTCATCTAGGAATATCTAGGAGCTCATCTAGGACTATCTAGGAGCTCATCTAGGACTATCTAGGAGCTCATCTGGGACTATCTAGGAGCTCATCTAGGATTATCTAGGAGCTCATCTAGGATTATTGAGCGGATCTGGGACTATCTAGGTGCTGATCTAGGACTATCTAGGAGCTCATCTAGGATTACCTAGCAGCTCATCTAGGACTATCTAGGAAGTCATCTAGGACTATCTAGGAGCTCATCTAGGACTATCTAGGCGCTCATCTAGGACTATCTAGGCGCTCATCTAGGAATATCTAGGAGCTCATCTAGGACTATCTAGGAGCTCATCTAGGACTATCTAGGAGCTCATCTGGGACTATCTAGCAGCTCATCTAGGATTATCTAGGAGCTCACCTAGGATTGTCTAGGAGCTCATCTAGGACCATCTAGGAGCTCATCTAGGTTTATCTAGGAGCTCATCTATGATTATCAAGGAGCTCATCTAGGTTTATCTAGGAGCTCATCTAGGACTATCTATGAGGTGATCTAGGACTATCTAGGAGCTCATCTAGGATTATCTAGCAGCTCATCTAGGACTATCTAGGAGCTCATTTAGGACTTTCTAGGAGCTCATCTAGGACTATCTAGGAGCTCATCTAGGACTATCTAGGAGCTCATCTAGGACTATCAAGGAGCTCATCTAGGACTATCTAGGAGCTCATCTAGGAATATCTAGGAGCTCATCTAGGATTATCTAGGAGCTCAACTAGGATTATCTAGGAGCTCATCTAGGACTATCTAGGAGCTCATCTCGGATTATCTAGGAGCTCATCTAGGATTATCTAGGAGCTCATCTAGGTTTATCTAGGAGCTCATCTAGGATTATCTCGGGGCTCATCTAGGATTATCTCGGAGCTCATCTAGGACTATCTAGGAGCTCATCTAGGTTTATCTAGGAGCTCATCTAGGACTATCTAGGAGCTCATCTAGGACTATCTAAGAGCTCATCTAGGACTATCTAGGAGCTCATCTGGGACTATCTAGGAGCTCATCTAGGTTTATCTAGGAGCTCATCTAGGACTATCTAGGAGCTCATCTAGGTTTATCTAGGAGCTCATCTAGGACTATCTAGGAGGTCATCTAGGTTTATCTAGGAGCTCATCTAGGTTTATCTAGGAGCTCATCTACGTTTAGCTAGGAGATCATCTAGGACTATCTAGGTGGTCATCTAGGTTTAAATAGGAGCTCATCTAGGTTTATCTAGGAGCTCATTTATGTTTATCTAGGAGCTCATCTAGGACTATCTAGGAGATAGTCTAGGACTATCTAGGATTTGTCTAGGAGGATCTAGGATTTGTCTAGGATTATCTAGGATTTGTCTAGGACTATCTAGGATCTAGTCTAGGACTATCTAGGATTTGTCTAGGACTGTCTAGGAGATAGTATAGCACTATCTAGGGTCTAGTCTAGGACTATCTAGGATTTGTCTAGGACTATCTAGGAGATAGTCTGGGACTATCTAGGATTTGTCTAGGACTATCTAGGAGATAGTCTAGGATTATCTAGGAGATAGTCTAGGACTATCTAGGAGATAGTCTAGGACTTTCTTGGATCTAGTCTAGGACTATCTAGAATTTGTCTAGGACTATCTAGGAGATAGTCTAGGATTATCTAGGAGATAGTCTAGGACTATCTAGGAGATAGTCTAGGACTATCTATGTGATAGTCTAGGAGTATCTAGGAGATAGCCTAGGACTATCTAGGATCTGTCTAGGACTATCTAGGGCATAGTCTAGGACTATCTAGAATTTGTCTAGAACTATCTAGGCGATATTCTAGGACTATCTAGGATTTGTCTAGGACTATCTAAGAGATAGTCCAGGACTATCTAGGATTTGTCTAGGACTATCTAGAAGATAGTCTAGGACTATCTAGGATCTAGTCTAGGACTATCTAGGAGATAGTCTAGGACTATCTAGGAGATAGTCTAGTACTATCTTGGATTTGTCGAGGACTATCTAGGAGATAGCCTAGGATTATCTAGGAGATAGTCTAGGAGTATCTAGGAGATGGTCTAGGACTATCTAGGAGATAGTCTAGGATTATCTAGGAGATAGTCTAGGACTATCTAGGAGATAGTCTAGGACTATCTAGGAGATAGCCTAGGACTATCTAGGATTTGTCTAGGACTATCTAGGGGATAGTTTAGGACTATCTAGTATTTGTCTAGAACTATCTAGGAGATATTCTAGGACTATCTAGGATTTGTCTAGGACTATCTAGGATCTAGTCTAGGACTATCTAGGGTCTAGTCTAGGACTATCTAGGATTTGTCTAGGACTATCTAGGACTATCTAGGAGATAGTCCAGGACTATCTAGGAGATAGTCTAGGACTATCTAGGATTTGTCTAGGACTATCTAGGAGATAGTCCAGGACTATCTAGGATTTGTCTAGGACTATCTAGGAGATAGTCTAGGACTATCTAGGATCTAGTCTAGGACTGTCTAGGATTTGTCTAGGACTATCTAGGAGATAGTCTAGGACGATCTAGGAGATAGTCTGGGACTATCTAGGATCTAGTCTAGGACTATCTATGATATGTCTAGGACTATCTAAGAGATAGTCTAGGATTAACAAGGAGATAGTCAAGGACTATCTAGGAGATAGTCTATGACTATCTATGTGATAGTCTAGGACTATCTAGGAGATAGTGTAGGACTATCTAGGATTTGTCTAGGACTATCTAGGAGATAGTCTAGGACTATCTAGGAGAGGGTCTAGAACTATCTAGGACTAGTCTAGGACTTGTCTAGGATTTGTCTTGAACTATCTAGGATTTGTCTAGGACTATCTAGGAGATAGTCTAGGACTATCTACGATTTGTCTAGGACTATCTAGGAGAAAGTCTAGGACTATGTAGGATTTGTCTAGGACTATCTAGAAGATAGTCTAGGACTATCTAGGAGGTAGTCTAGGACTATCTAGGACTTGTCTAGGACTTGTCTAGGATTTGTCTAGGAATATCTAGCAGATAGTCTAGGACTAGCTAGGAGATAGTCTAGGACTATCTAGGATTTGTCTAGGACTATCTAGGACTATCTAGGAGATAGTCCAGGACTATCTAGGAGATAGTCTAGGACTATCTAGGAGATAGTCTAGGACTATCTAGGATTTGTCTAGGACTATCTAGGAGATAGTCTAGGACTATCTAGGATTTGTCTAGGACTATCTAGGAGATAATCTAGGACTATCTAGGATCTAGTCTAGGACTATCTAGGATTTACTAGGACTATCTAGGAGATAGTCTAGGACGATCTAGGAGATAGTTTAGGACTATCTACGATCTAGTCTAGGACTATCTAGGATTTGTCTAGGACTATCTAGGAGATATTCTAGGACTATCTAGGATTTGTCTAGGACTATCTAGAAGATAGTCTAGGACTATCTAGGAGATAGTGTAGGACTATCTATGTGACAGTCTAGGACTATCTAGGAGATAGTCTAGGACTATCTAGGAGATAGTCTAGGACTATCTAGGATTTGTGTAGAACTATCTAGGAGATATTCTAGGACTATCTAGGAGATAGTCTAGGACTATCTAGGATCTAGTCTAGGACTATCTAGGATTTGTCTAGGACTATCTAGGAGATAGTCTAGGACTATCTAGGAGATAGTCTAGGACTATCTAGGATTTGTCTAGGACTATCTAGGAGATAGTCTAGGATAATCTAGGAGATAGTCTAGGACTATCTAGGAGATAGTCTAGGACTATCTAGGAGATAGTCTAGGACTATCTAGGAGATAGTCTAGGATTATCTAGGAGATAGACTAGGACTATCTATGAGATAGTCTAGGACTACCTTGGATCTAGTCTAGGACTATCTAGAAGATAGTCTAGGACTATCTAGGAACTAGCCTAGGACTATCTAGGAGATAGTCTAGGACTATCTAGAAGATAGTCTAGGACTATCTAGGAGATAGTCTAGGACTATCTAGGATTTGTCTAGGACTATCTAGGAGATAGTCTAGGATTATCTAGGAGATAGTCTAGGACTATCTAGCAGATAGTCTAGGACTATCTGGGAGATAGTCTAGGACTATCTAGGATCTAGTCTAGGACTATCTAGGATCTAGTCTAGGACTATCTAGGATTTGTCTAGGACTATCTAGGATATAGTCTAGGACTATCTAGGAGATAGTCTAGGACTATCTAGGATGTGTCTAGGACTATCTAGGATTTGTCTAGGACTATCTAGGATCTAGTCTAGGACTATCTAGGAGAGAGTCTAGGGCTATCTAGGAGATAGTCTAGGACTATCTAGGAGATAGTCTAGGACTATCTAGGATCTAGTCTAGGACTATCTAGGATTTGTCTAGGACTATCTAGGATATGGTCTAGGACTATCTAGGAGATGGTCTAGGACTATCTAGGAGATAGTCTAGGACTATCTAGGAGATAGTCTAGGACTATCTAGGAGATAGTCTAGGACTATCTAGAAGATAGTCTAGGACTATCTAGGATTTGTCTAGGACTATCTAGGAGTTAGTCTAGGACAATCTAGACGATAGTCTAGGACTATCTAGTAGATAGTCTAGTACTATCTAGGATCTAGTCTTGGACTATCTAGGATTTGTCTAGGATTATCTAGGATTTGTCTAGGACTATCTAGGAGGTAGTCTAGGACTATCTAGGAGATAGTCTAGGACTATCTAGGAGATAGTCTAGGACTATCTAGGAGATAGTCTAGGACTATCTAGGAGATAGTCTAGGACTATCTATGGCATAGTCTAGGACTATCTAGGATTTGTCTAGTATTTGTGTAGGACTATCTAGGACTTGTCTAGGATTTGTCTAGGATTTGTCTAGCACTATCTAGGATTTGTCTAGGACTTTCTAGGAGATAGTCTAGGAATATCTAGGATATAGTCTAAGACTATCTAGGATATATTCTAGGACTATCTAGGATCTAGTCTAAGACTATCTAGGATTTGTCTGGGACTATCTAGAATATAGTCTAGGACTATCGAGGATCTAGTCTAGGACTATCTAGGAGATAGTCTAGGACTATCTACGAGATAGTCTAGGACTATCTAGGATTTGCCTAGGACTATCTAGGACTAGTGTAGGACTTGACCAGGATTTGTCTAGGACTATCTAGGATTTGTCTAGGACTATCTAGGAGATAGTCTAGGACTATCTACGATTTGTCTAGGACTATCTAGGATCTAGTCTAGGTCTATCTAGGATTTGTCTAGGACTATGTAGGATTTGTCTAGGACTATCTAGGAGATAGTCTAGGACTATCTAGGAGATAGTCCAGGACTATCTAGGATTTGTCTAGGACTATCTAGGCTTTACTAGGACTATCTAGGAGATAGTCTAGGACGATCTAGGAGATAGTCTAGGACTATCTAGGAGATAGTCTAGGACTATCTAGGATTTGTCTAGGACTATCTAGGAGATAGTCTAGGATTATCTAGGAGATAGTCTAGGACTATCTCGGAGATAGTCTAGGATTATCTAGGAGATAGTCTAGGACTATCTCGGAGATAGTCTAGGACTATCTATGTGATAGTCTAGGACTATCTAGGAGATAGTCTAGGACTATCTAGGATTTGTCTAGGAGTATCTAGGGGATAGTCTAGGACTATCTAGGGTTTGTCTAGGACTATCTAAGAGATAGTCTAGGACTATCTAGGATTTGTCTAGGATTATCTAGGATTTGTCAAGGATTATCTAGGAGCTAGTCTAGGACTATCTAGGAGATAGTCTAGGATTATCTAGGAGATAGTCTAGGACTATCTCGGAGATAGTCTAGGACTATCTCGGAGATAGTCTAGGACTATCTAGGAGATAGTCTAGGACTATCAAGGATGTGTCTAGGACTATCTAGGATCTAGTCTAGGACTATCTAGGATTTGTCTAGGACTATCTAGGAGAAAGTCCAGGACTATCTAGGATCTAGTCTAGGACTAAGTAGGACTTGTCTAGGACTATCTAGGAGATAGTCTAGGATTATCTAGGAGATAGTCTAGGATTATCTAGAAGATAGTCTAGGACTATCTAGGATCTACTATAGGACTATCTAGGATTTGTCTAGGACTATCTAGGAGATAGTCTAGGACTATCTAGGAGATAGTCTAGAACTATCTAGGAGATAGTCTAGGATTATATAGGATATAGTCTAGGACTATCTAGGATTTGTCTGGGACTATCTAGGAGTTAGTCTAGGACTATCTAGACGATAGTCTAGTTCTATCTAGGAGATAGTCTAGGACTATCTAGCATCTAGTATAGGACTATCCAGGAATTGTCTAGGACTATCTAGGATTTGTCTAGGACTATCTAGGAGATAGTGTAGGACTATCTAGGATTTGTCTAGGACTATGTAGGAGATAGTCCAGGACTATCTAGTAGATAGTCTAGGACTATCTAGGATTTGTCTAGGACTATCTAGGAGATAGTCCAGGACTATCTAGGATTTGTCTAGGACTATCTAGGATTTGTCTAGGACTATCTAGGATTTGTCTAGGACTATCTAGGAGGTAGTCTAGGACTATCTAGGAGATAGTCTAGGACTATCTAGGAGATAGTCTAGGACTATCTAGGATTTGTCTAGGACTATCTAGGAGCTCGTCTAGGTTTATCTAGGAGCTCATCTAGGTTTATCTAGGAGCTCATCTAGGTTTATCTAGGAGGTCATCTAGGTTTATCTAGGAGCTCATCTGGGACTATCTAGGAGTTCATCTAGGACTATCTAGGATTAAGTCTAGGACTATCTAGGATCTGTCTAGGACTATCTAGGAGATAGTCTAGGACTATCTAGGAGATAGTCTAGGACTATCTGCGTGATAGTCTAGGACTATCTAGGAGATAGTCTAGGACTATCTAGGATTTGTCTAGGACTATCTAGGAGATAGTCTAGGATTATCTAGGAGATAGTCTAGGACTATCTAGCAGGTAGTCTAGGACTATCTAGGAGATAGTCTAGGACTATCTAGGAGATAGTGTAGGACTATCTAGGATCTAGTCTAGTACTATCTAGGATTTGTCTAGGACTATCTAGGATATAGTCTAGGACTATCTAGGAGATAGTCTAGGACTATCTAGGATGTGTCTAGGACTATCTAGGATCTAGTCTAGGACTATCTAGGTTCTAGTCTAGGACTATCTAGGAGAAAGTCTAGGACTATCTAGGAGATAGTCTAGGACTATCTAGGAGATAGTGTAGGACTATCTAGGATTTGTCTAGGACTATCTAGGAGATAGTCTAGGATTATATAGGAGATAGTCTAGGACTATCTAGGAGATAGTCTAGGACTATCTAGGAGATAGTCTAGGACTATCGATGTGATAGTCTAGGACTATCTAGGATTTGTCTAGGACTATCTAGGAGATAGTCTAGTATTATCTAGGAGATAGTCTAGAACTATCTAAGAGATAGTCTAGGACTATCTAGGAGATAGTCTAGAACTATCTAGGACTAGTCTAGGACTTGTCTAGGATTTGTCTAGGACTATCTAGGATTTGTCTAGGACTATCTAGGAGATAGTCTAGGACTATCAACGATTTGTCTAGGACTATCTAGGTTTTGTCTAGGACTATCTAGGAGATAGTCTAGGTCTATCTAGGACTTGTCTAGGACTTGTCTAGGATATGTCTAGGAATATCTAGGAGATAGTCTAGGACTAGCTAGGAGATAGTCTAGGGCTATCTAGGATTTGTCTAGGACTATCTAGGAGATAGTGTAGGACTATCTAGGATTTGTCTAGGACTATCTAGGAGATAGTCTAGGATTATATAGGATCTAGTCTAGGACTATCTAGGATTTGTCTGGGACTATCTAGGAGATAGTCTAGGACTATCTAGGAGATAGTTTATGACTATCTAGTATTTGTCTAGGACTATCTAGGAGATAGTCCAGGACTATCTAGGATCTAGTCTAGGACTAAGTAGGATTTGTCTAGGACTATCTAGGAGATAGTCTAGGATTATCTAGGAGATAGTCTAGGACTATCTAGGAGATAGTCTAGGACTATCTAGGAGATAGTCTAGGACTATCTAGGATTTGCCTAGGACTATCTAGGAGATAGTCTAGGATTATCTAGGAGATAGTCTAGGATTATCTAGGAGATAGTCTAGGACTATCTACGAGATAGTCTAGGACTATCTAGGAGATAGTCTAGGACTATCTAGGAGATAGTCTAGGACTATCTAGGATTATCTAGGATTTGTCTAGAACTATCTAGGAGATATTCTAGGACTATCTAGGATTTGTC
The DNA here is from genome assembly GCA_030765055.1 of Mantis religiosa. NCBI lineage: Eukaryota > Metazoa > Arthropoda > Insecta > Mantodea > Mantidae > Mantis > Mantis religiosa. The sequence continues at coordinate 586,566 of JAUKNK010000294.1, forward strand.
TAGGACTATCTAGAAGATGGTCTAGGACTATCTAGGATCTAGGCTAGGACTATCTAGGAGATAGTCTAGGACTATCTAGGAGATAGTCTAGGACTATCTAGGAGATAGTCTAGGATTATCTAGGAGATAGTCCAGGACTATCTAGGTGATAGTCTAGGAGTATCTAGGAGATAGTCTAGGACTATCTAGGATCTAGAGTAGGACTATCTAGGAGATGGTCTAGGATTATCTAGGAGATAGTCTAGGACTATCTAGGAGATAGTCTAGGACTATCTAGGAGATAGTCTAGGACTATCTATATGATAGTCTAGGACTATCTAGGAGATAGTCTAGGACTATCTAGGATTTGTCTAGGACTATCTAGGGGATAGTCTAGGACTATCTAGGATTTGTCTAGGACTATCTAAGAGATAGTCTAGGACTATCTAGGATTTGTCTAGGACTATCTAGGATCTAGTCTAGGACTATCTAGGAGATAGTCTAGGACTATCTAGGGGAGAGACTAACACTATCTAGGATTTGTCTAGGACTATCTAGGAGATAGTCTAGGACTATCTAGGAGATAGTTTAGGACTATCTAGGAGATAGTTTAGGACTATCTAGGATCTAGTCTAGGAGTATCTAGGATTTGTCTAGGACTATCTAGGAGATAGTCTAGGACTATCTAGGAATTGCCTAGGACTATCCTGGAGATAGTCTAGGACTATCTAGGAGATAGTCTAGGACTATCTACGAGATAGTCTAGGACTATCTAGGATTTGTCTAGTACTATCTAGGAGATGGTCAAGGACTATCTAGGAGATAGTCTAGGACTATCTAGCAGATAGTCTAGGACTATCTAGGAGATAGTCTAGGACTATCTAGGATCTAGTCTAGGACTATCTAGGAGAGAGTCTAGGACTATCTAGGAGATAGTCTAGGACTATCTAGGAGATAGTCTAGGACTATCTAGGAGATAGTCTAGGATTATCTAGGATCTAGTCTAGGACTATCTAGGATTTGTCTAGGACTATCTAGGATTAGTCTAGGACTATCTAGGAGATAGTCTTGGACTATCTAGGAGATATTCTAGGACTATCTAGGATCTAGTCTAGCACTATCTAGGATTTGTCTAGGAGTATCTAGGAGATAGTCTAGGATTATCTAGGATTTAGTCTAGAACTATCTAGGAGATAGTCTAGGACTATCTAGGAGATAGTCTAGAACTATCTAGGACTAGTCTACGACCTGTCTAGGATTTGTCTAGGACTATCTAGGATTTGTCTAGGACTATCTAGGAGATAGTCTAGGACTATCTACGATTTGTCTAGGACTATCTAGGAGATAGTCTTAGACTATCTAGGTTTTGTCTAGGACTATCCAGAAAATAGTCCAGGACTATCTAGGAGATAGTCTAGGACTATCTAGGACTTGTCTAGGACTTTTCTAGGATTTGTCTAGGAATATCTAGGAGATAGTCTAGGACCAGCTAGGAGATAGTCTAGGACTATCTAGGACTTGTCTAGGACTATCTAGGAGATAGTCCAGGACTATCTAGGAGATAGTCTAGGACTATCTAGGATTTGTCTAGGACTATCTAGGAGATAGTCCAGGACTATCTAGGATTTGTCTAGGACTATCTAGGATCTAGTCTAGGACTATCTAGGAGATAGTCTAGGACGATCTAGGAGATAGTCTAGGAATATCTAGGATCTAGTCTAGGACTATCTAGGATTTGTCTAGGACTATCTAGGAGATAGTCTAGGATTATCTAGGAGATAGTCTAGGACTATCTCGGAGATAGTCTAGGATTATCTAGGAGATAGTCTAGGACTATCTCGGAGATAGTCTAGGACTATCTATGTGACAGTCTAGGACTATCTAGGAGATAGTGTAGGACTATCTAGGATTTGTCTAGGACTATCTAGGGGATCGTCTAGGACTATCTAGGATTTGTCTAGGACTATCTAGAATCTAGTCTAGGACTATCTAGGAGATAGTCTAGGACTATCTAGGAGATAGTCTAGGACTATCTAGGAGATAGTCTAGGACTATCTAGGAGATAGTCTAGGACTATCTAGGATTTGTCTAGGACTATCTAGGAGATAGTCTAGGATTATCTAGGAGATAGTCTAGGACTATCTAGGAGATAGTCTAGGACTTTCTTGGATCTAGTCTAGGACTATCTAGAATTTGTCTAGGACTATCTAGGAGATAGTCTAGGATTATCTAGGAGATAGTCTAGGACTATCTAGGAGATAGTCTAGGACTATCTATGTGATAGTCTAGGAGTATCTAGGAGATAGCCTAGGACTATCTAGTATCTGTCTAGGACTATCTAGGGGATAGTCTAGGACTATCTAGAATTTGTCTAGAACTATCTAGGAGATATTCTAGGACTATCTAGGATTTGTCTAGGACTATCTAGAAGATAGTCTAGGACTATCTAGGATCTAGGCTAGGACTATCTAGGAGATAGTCTAGGACTATCTAGGAGATAGTCTCGGACTATCTAGGAGATAGTCTAGGACTATCTAGGATCTAGTCTAGGACTATCTAGGATTTAACTAGGACTCTCTAGGAGATAGTCTAGGACTATCTAGGGTCTAGTCTAGGACTATCTAGGATTTGTCTAGGACTATCTAGGAGATAGTGTAGGACTATCTAGGGTCTAGTCTAGGACTATCTAGGATTTGTCTAGGACTATCTAGGTTTATCTAGGAGCTCATCAAGGACTATATAGGAGCTTATCTAGGTTTATCTAGGAGCTCATCTAGCTTTATCTAGGAGCTCATCTAGGTTTATCTAGGAGCTCATCTAGGTTTATCTAGGAGATCATCTAGGTTTATCTAGGAGCTCATCTAGGTTAAACTAGGAGCTCATCTAGGTTTATCTAGGAGCTCATCTAGGACTATCTAGGAACTCATCTAGGTTTATCTAGGAGCTCATTAAGGTTTATCTAGGAGATCATCTAGGTTTATCTAGGAGCTCATCAAGGTTTATCTAGGAGATCATCTAGGTTTATCTAGGATATCATCTAGGTTGAACTAGGAGATCATCTAGGTTTATTTAGGAGCTCATCTAGGTTTATCTAGGAGCTCATCTAGGTTTATCTAGGAGCTCATCTAGGACTATCTAGGAGCTCATCTAGGACTATATACGAGCTTATCTAGGTTTGTCTAGGAGCTCATGTAGGACTATATAGGAGCTTATCTAGGTGTATCTAGGAGCTCATCTAGGTTTATCTAGGAGATCATCTAGGACTATCTAGGAGATAGTCTAGGATTATCTAGGATCTAGTCTAGGACTATCTAGGATTTGTCTAAGACTATCTAGGAGATAGTCTAGGACTATCTAGGATATATTCTAGGACTATCTAGGATCTAGTCTAGGACTATCTAGGATTTGTCTAGGACTATCTAGGAGATAGTCTAGGATTATCTAGGAGATAGTCTAGGACTATCTAGGAGATAGTCTAGGACTATCTTGGATCTAGTCTAGGACTATCTACGATTTGTCTAGGACTATCTAGGAGATAGTCTAGGACTATCTAGGAGATAGTCTAGGAATATCTAGGGTCTAGTCTAGGACTATCTAGGATTTGTCTAGGACTATCTAGGAGATAGTCGAGGACTATCTAGGATTTGTCTAGGACTATCTAGGAGATAGTCTAGGACTATCTAAGAGATAGTCTAGGACTATCTAGGAGATAGTCTCGGACTATCTAGGAGATAGTCTAGGACTATCTAGGAGATAGTCTAGGACTATCTAGGATTTGTCTAGGACTATCTAGGAGATAGTCTAGGATTATCTAGGAGATAGTCTAGGACTATCTAGCAGGTAGTCTAGGACTATCTAGGAGATAGTCTAGGACTATCTAGGAGATAGTCTAGGACTATCTAGCATCTAGTCTAGTACTATCTAGGATTTGTCTAGGACTATCTAGGATATAGTCTAGGACTATCTAGGAGATAGTCTAGGACTATCTAGGATGTGTCTAGGACTATCTAGGATCTAGTCTAGGACTATCTAGGTTCTAGTCTAGGACTATCTAGGAGAAAGTCTAGGACTATCTAGGAGATAGTCTAGGACTATCTAGGAGATAGTGTAGGACTATCTAGGATTTGTCTAGGACTATCTAGGAGATAGTCTAGGATTATATAGGAGATAGTCTAGGACTATCTAGGAGATAGTCTAGGACTATCTAGGAGATAGTCTAGGACTATCGATGTGATAGTCTAGGACTATCTAGGATTTGTCTAGGACTATCTAGGAGATAGTCTAGGATTATCTAGGAGATAGTCTAGAACTATCTAAGAGATAGTCTAGGACTATCTAGGAGATAGCCTAGGATTATCTAGGAGATAGTCTAGGAGTATCTAGGAGATGGTCTAGGACTATCTAGGAGATAGTCTAGGATTATCTAGGAGATAGTCTAGGACTATCTAGGAGATAGTCTAGGACTATCTAGGAGATAGCCTAGGACTATCTAGGATTTGTCTAGGACTATCTAGGGGATAGTTTAGGACTATCTAGTATTTGTCTAGAACTATCTAGGAGATATTCTAGGACTATCTAGGATTTGTCTAGGACTATCTAGGATCTAGTCTAGGACTATCTAGGGTCTAGTCTAGGACTATCTAGGATTTGTCTAGGACTATCTAGGACTATCTAGGAGATAGTCCAGGACTATCTAGGAGATAGTCTAGGACTATCTAGGATTTGTCTAGGACTATCTAGGAGATAGTCCAGGACTATCTAGGATTTGTCTAGGACTATCTAGGAGATAGTCTAGGACTATCTAGGATCTAGTCTAGGACTGTCTAGGATTTGTCTAGGACTATCTAGGAGATAGTCTAGGACGATCTAGGAGATAGTCTGGGACTATCTAGGATCTAGTCTAGGACTATCTATGATATGTCTAGGACTATCTAAGAGATAGTCTAGGATTAACAAGGAGATAGTCAAGGACTATCTAGGAGATAGTCTATGACTATCTATGTGATAGTCTAGGACTATCTAGGAGATAGTGTAGGACTATCTAGGATTTGTCTAGGACTATCTAGGAGATAGTCTAGGACTATCTAGGAGAGGGTCTAGAACTATCTAGGACTAGTCTAGGACTTGTCTAGGATTTGTCTTGAACTATCTAGGATTTGTCTAGGACTATCTAGGAGATAGTCTAGGACTATCTACGATTTGTCTAGGACTATCTAGGAGAAAGTCTAGGACTATGTAGGATTTGTCTAGGACTATCTAGAAGATAGTCTAGGACTATCTAGGAGGTAGTCTAGGACTATCTAGGACTTGTCTAGGACTTGTCTAGGATTTGTCTAGGAATATCTAGCAGATAGTCTAGGACTAGCTAGGAGATAGTCTAGGACTATCTAGGATTTGTCTAGGACTATCTAGGACTATCTAGGAGATAGTCCAGGACTATCTAGGAGATAGTCTAGGACTATCTAGGAGATAGTCTAGGACTATCTAGGATTTGTCTAGGACTATCTAGGAGATAGTCTAGGACTATCTAGGATTTGTCTAGGACTATCTAGGAGATAATCTAGGACTATCTAGGATCTAGTCTAGGACTATCTAGGATTTACTAGGACTATCTAGGAGATAGTCTAGGACGATCTAGGAGATAGTTTAGGACTATCTACGATCTAGTCTAGGACTATCTAGGATTTGTCTAGGACTATCTAGGAGATATTCTAGGACTATCTAGGATTTGTCTAGGACTATCTAGAAGATAGTCTAGGACTATCTAGGAGATAGTGTAGGACTATCTATGTGACAGTCTAGGACTATCTAGGAGATAGTCTAGGACTATCTAGGAGATAGTCTAGGACTATCTAGGATTTGTGTAGAACTATCTAGGAGATATTCTAGGACTATCTAGGAGATAGTCTAGGACTATCTAGGATCTAGTCTAGGACTATCTAGGATTTGTCTAGGACTATCTAGGAGATAGTCTAGGACTATCTAGGAGATAGTCTAGGACTATCTAGGATTTGTCTAGGACTATCTAGGAGATAGTCTAGGATAATCTAGGAGATAGTCTAGGACTATCTAGGAGATAGTCTAGGACTATCTAGGAGATAGTCTAGGACTATCTAGGAGATAGTCTAGGATTATCTAGGAGATAGACTAGGACTATCTATGAGATAGTCTAGGACTACCTTGGATCTAGTCTAGGACTATCTAGAAGATAGTCTAGGACTATCTAGGAACTAGCCTAGGACTATCTAGGAGATAGTCTAGGACTATCTAGAAGATAGTCTAGGACTATCTAGGAGATAGTCTAGGACTATCTAGGATTTGTCTAGGACTATCTAGGAGATAGTCTAGGATTATCTAGGAGATAGTCTAGGACTATCTAGCAGATAGTCTAGGACTATCTGGGAGATAGTCTAGGACTATCTAGGATCTAGTCTAGGACTATCTAGGATCTAGTCTAGGACTATCTAGGATTTGTCTAGGACTATCTAGGATATAGTCTAGGACTATCTAGGAGATAGTCTAGGACTATCTAGGATGTGTCTAGGACTATCTAGGATTTGTCTAGGACTATCTAGGATCTAGTCTAGGACTATCTAGGAGAGAGTCTAGGGCTATCTAGGAGATAGTCTAGGACTATCTAGGAGATAGTCTAGGACTATCTAGGATCTAGTCTAGGACTATCTAGGATTTGTCTAGGACTATCTAGGATATGGTCTAGGACTATCTAGGAGATGGTCTAGGACTATCTAGGAGATAGTCTAGGACTATCTAGGAGATAGTCTAGGACTATCTAGGAGATAGTCTAGGACTATCTAGAAGATAGTCTAGGACTATCTAGGATTTGTCTAGGACTATCTAGGAGTTAGTCTAGGACAATCTAGACGATAGTCTAGGACTATCTAGTAGATAGTCTAGTACTATCTAGGATCTAGTCTTGGACTATCTAGGATTTGTCTAGGATTATCTAGGATTTGTCTAGGACTATCTAGGAGGTAGTCTAGGACTATCTAGGAGATAGTCTAGGACTATCTAGGAGATAGTCTAGGACTATCTAGGAGATAGTCTAGGACTATCTAGGAGATAGTCTAGGACTATCTATGGCATAGTCTAGGACTATCTAGGATTTGTCTAGTATTTGTGTAGGACTATCTAGGACTTGTCTAGGATTTGTCTAGGATTTGTCTAGCACTATCTAGGATTTGTCTAGGACTTTCTAGGAGATAGTCTAGGAATATCTAGGATATAGTCTAAGACTATCTAGGATATATTCTAGGACTATCTAGGATCTAGTCTAAGACTATCTAGGATTTGTCTGGGACTATCTAGAATATAGTCTAGGACTATCGAGGATCTAGTCTAGGACTATCTAGGAGATAGTCTAGGACTATCTACGAGATAGTCTAGGACTATCTAGGATTTGCCTAGGACTATCTAGGACTAGTGTAGGACTTGACCAGGATTTGTCTAGGACTATCTAGGATTTGTCTAGGACTATCTAGGAGATAGTCTAGGACTATCTACGATTTGTCTAGGACTATCTAGGATCTAGTCTAGGTCTATCTAGGATTTGTCTAGGACTATGTAGGATTTGTCTAGGACTATCTAGGAGATAGTCTAGGACTATCTAGGAGATAGTCCAGGACTATCTAGGATTTGTCTAGGACTATCTAGGCTTTACTAGGACTATCTAGGAGATAGTCTAGGACGATCTAGGAGATAGTCTAGGACTATCTAGGAGATAGTCTAGGACTATCTAGGATTTGTCTAGGACTATCTAGGAGATAGTCTAGGATTATCTAGGAGATAGTCTAGGACTATCTCGGAGATAGTCTAGGATTATCTAGGAGATAGTCTAGGACTATCTCGGAGATAGTCTAGGACTATCTATGTGATAGTCTAGGACTATCTAGGAGATAGTCTAGGACTATCTAGGATTTGTCTAGGAGTATCTAGGGGATAGTCTAGGACTATCTAGGGTTTGTCTAGGACTATCTAAGAGATAGTCTAGGACTATCTAGGATTTGTCTAGGATTATCTAGGATTTGTCAAGGATTATCTAGGAGCTAGTCTAGGACTATCTAGGAGATAGTCTAGGATTATCTAGGAGATAGTCTAGGACTATCTCGGAGATAGTCTAGGACTATCTCGGAGATAGTCTAGGACTATCTAGGAGATAGTCTAGGACTATCAAGGATGTGTCTAGGACTATCTAGGATCTAGTCTAGGACTATCTAGGATTTGTCTAGGACTATCTAGGAGAAAGTCCAGGACTATCTAGGATCTAGTCTAGGACTAAGTAGGACTTGTCTAGGACTATCTAGGAGATAGTCTAGGATTATCTAGGAGATAGTCTAGGATTATCTAGAAGATAGTCTAGGACTATCTAGGATCTACTATAGGACTATCTAGGATTTGTCTAGGACTATCTAGGAGATAGTCTAGGACTATCTAGGAGATAGTCTAGAACTATCTAGGAGATAGTCTAGGATTATATAGGATATAGTCTAGGACTATCTAGGATTTGTCTGGGACTATCTAGGAGTTAGTCTAGGACTATCTAGACGATAGTCTAGTTCTATCTAGGAGATAGTCTAGGACTATCTAGCATCTAGTATAGGACTATCCAGGAATTGTCTAGGACTATCTAGGATTTGTCTAGGACTATCTAGGAGATAGTGTAGGACTATCTAGGATTTGTCTAGGACTATGTAGGAGATAGTCCAGGACTATCTAGTAGATAGTCTAGGACTATCTAGGATTTGTCTAGGACTATCTAGGAGATAGTCCAGGACTATCTAGGATTTGTCTAGGACTATCTAGGATTTGTCTAGGACTATCTAGGATTTGTCTAGGACTATCTAGGAGGTAGTCTAGGACTATCTAGGAGATAGTCTAGGACTATCTAGGAGATAGTCTAGGACTATCTAGGATTTGTCTAGGACTATCTAGGAGCTCGTCTAGGTTTATCTAGGAGCTCATCTAGGTTTATCTAGGAGCTCATCTAGGTTTATCTAGGAGGTCATCTAGGTTTATCTAGGAGCTCATCTGGGACTATCTAGGAGTTCATCTAGGACTATCTAGGATTAAGTCTAGGACTATCTAGGATCTGTCTAGGACTATCTAGGAGATAGTCTAGGACTATCTAGGAGATAGTCTAGGACTATCTGCGTGATAGTCTAGGACTATCTAGGAGATAGTCTAGGACTATCTAGGATTTGTCTAGGACTATCTAGGAGATAGTCTAGGATTATCTAGGAGATAGTCTAGGACTATCTAGCAGGTAGTCTAGGACTATCTAGGAGATAGTCTAGGACTATCTAGGAGATAGTGTAGGACTATCTAGGATCTAGTCTAGTACTATCTAGGATTTGTCTAGGACTATCTAGGATATAGTCTAGGACTATCTAGGAGATAGTCTAGGACTATCTAGGATGTGTCTAGGACTATCTAGGATCTAGTCTAGGACTATCTAGGTTCTAGTCTAGGACTATCTAGGAGAAAGTCTAGGACTATCTAGGAGATAGTCTAGGACTATCTAGGAGATAGTGTAGGACTATCTAGGATTTGTCTAGGACTATCTAGGAGATAGTCTAGGATTATATAGGAGATAGTCTAGGACTATCTAGGAGATAGTCTAGGACTATCTAGGAGATAGTCTAGGACTATCGATGTGATAGTCTAGGACTATCTAGGATTTGTCTAGGACTATCTAGGAGATAGTCTAGTATTATCTAGGAGATAGTCTAGAACTATCTAAGAGATAGTCTAGGACTATCTAGGAGATAGTCTAGAACTATCTAGGACTAGTCTAGGACTTGTCTAGGATTTGTCTAGGACTATCTAGGATTTGTCTAGGACTATCTAGGAGATAGTCTAGGACTATCAACGATTTGTCTAGGACTATCTAGGTTTTGTCTAGGACTATCTAGGAGATAGTCTAGGTCTATCTAGGACTTGTCTAGGACTTGTCTAGGATATGTCTAGGAATATCTAGGAGATAGTCTAGGACTAGCTAGGAGATAGTCTAGGGCTATCTAGGATTTGTCTAGGACTATCTAGGAGATAGTGTAGGACTATCTAGGATTTGTCTAGGACTATCTAGGAGATAGTCTAGGATTATATAGGATCTAGTCTAGGACTATCTAGGATTTGTCTGGGACTATCTAGGAGATAGTCTAGGACTATCTAGGAGATAGTTTATGACTATCTAGTATTTGTCTAGGACTATCTAGGAGATAGTCCAGGACTATCTAGGATCTAGTCTAGGACTAAGTAGGATTTGTCTAGGACTATCTAGGAGATAGTCTAGGATTATCTAGGAGATAGTCTAGGACTATCTAGGAGATAGTCTAGGACTATCTAGGAGATAGTCTAGGACTATCTAGGATTTGCCTAGGACTATCTAGGAGATAGTCTAGGATTATCTAGGAGATAGTCTAGGATTATCTAGGAGATAGTCTAGGACTATCTACGAGATAGTCTAGGACTATCTAGGAGATAGTCTAGGACTATCTAGGAGATAGTCTAGGACTATCTAGGATTATCTAGGATTTGTCTAGAACTATCTAGGAGATATTCTAGGACTATCTAGGATTTGTCTAGGACTATCTAGAAGATGGTCTAGGACTATCTAGGATCTAGGCTAGGACTATCTAGGAGATAGTCTAGGACTATCTAGGAGATAGTCTAGGACTATCTAGGAGATAGTCTAGGATTATCTAGGAGATAGTCCAGGACTATCTAGGTGATAGTCTAGGAGTATCTAGGAGATAGTCTAGGACTATCTAGGATCTAGAGTAGGACTATCTAGGAGATGGTCTAGGATTATCTAGGAGATAGTCTAGGACTATCTAGGAGATAGTCTAGGACTATCTAGGAGATAGTCTAGGACTATCTATATGATAGTCTAGGACTATCTAGGAGATAGTCTAGGACTATCTAGGATTTGTCTAGGACTATCTAGGGGATAGTCTAGGACTATCTAGGATTTGTCTAGGACTATCTAAGAGATAGTCTAGGACTATCTAGGATTTGTCTAGGACTATCTAGGATCTAGTCTAGGACTATCTAGGAGATAGTCTAGGACTATCTAGGGGAGAGACTAACACTATCTAGGATTTGTCTAGGACTATCTAGGAGATAGTCTAGGACTATCTAGGAGATAGTTTAGGACTATCTAGGAGATAGTTTAGGACTATCTAGGATCTAGTCTAGGAGTATCTAGGATTTGTCTAGGACTATCTAGGAGATAGTCTAGGACTATCTAGGAATTGCCTAGGACTATCCTGGAGATAGTCTAGGACTATCTAGGAGATAGTCTAGGACTATCTACGAGATAGTCTAGGACTATCTAGGATTTGTCTAGTACTATCTAGGAGATGGTCAAGGACTATCTAGGAGATAGTCTAGGACTATCTAGCAGATAGTCTAGGACTATCTAGGAGATAGTCTAGGACTATCTAGGATCTAGTCTAGGACTATCTAGGAGAGAGTCTAGGACTATCTAGGAGATAGTCTAGGACTATCTAGGAGATAGTCTAGGACTATCTAGGAGATAGTCTAGGATTATCTAGGATCTAGTCTAGGACTATCTAGGATTTGTCTAGGACTATCTAGGATTAGTCTAGGACTATCTAGGAGATAGTCTTGGACTATCTAGGAGATATTCTAGGACTATCTAGGATCTAGTCTAGCACTATCTAGGATTTGTCTAGGAGTATCTAGGAGATAGTCTAGGATTATCTAGGATTTAGTCTAGAACTATCTAGGAGATAGTCTAGGACTATCTAGGAGATAGTCTAGAACTATCTAGGACTAGTCTACGACCTGTCTAGGATTTGTCTAGGACTATCTAGGATTTGTCTAGGACTATCTAGGAGATAGTCTAGGACTATCTACGATTTGTCTAGGACTATCTAGGAGATAGTCTTAGACTATCTAGGTTTTGTCTAGGACTATCCAGAAAATAGTCCAGGACTATCTAGGAGATAGTCTAGGACTATCTAGGACTTGTCTAGGACTTTTCTAGGATTTGTCTAGGAATATCTAGGAGATAGTCTAGGACCAGCTAGGAGATAGTCTAGGACTATCTAGGACTTGTCTAGGACTATCTAGGAGATAGTCCAGGACTATCTAGGAGATAGTCTAGGACTATCTAGGATTTGTCTAGGACTATCTAGGAGATAGTCCAGGACTATCTAGGATTTGTCTAGGACTATCTAGGATCTAGTCTAGGACTATCTAGGAGATAGTCTAGGACGATCTAGGAGATAGTCTAGGAATATCTAGGATCTAGTCTAGGACTATCTAGGATTTGTCTAGGACTATCTAGGAGATAGTCTAGGATTATCTAGGAGATAGTCTAGGACTATCTCGGAGATAGTCTAGGATTATCTAGGAGATAGTCTAGGACTATCTCGGAGATAGTCTAGGACTATCTATGTGACAGTCTAGGACTATCTAGGAGATAGTGTAGGACTATCTAGGATTTGTCTAGGACTATCTAGGGGATCGTCTAGGACTATCTAGGATTTGTCTAGGACTATCTAGAATCTAGTCTAGGACTATCTAGGAGATAGTCTAGGACTATCTAGGAGATAGTCTAGGACTATCTAGGAGATAGTCTAGGACTATCTAGGAGATAGTCTAGGACTATCTAGGATTTGTCTAGGACTATCTAGGAGATAGTCTAGGATTATCTAGGAGATAGTCTAGGACTATCTAGGAGATAGTCTAGGACTTTCTTGGATCTAGTCTAGGACTATCTAGAATTTGTCTAGGACTATCTAGGAGATAGTCTAGGATTATCTAGGAGATAGTCTAGGACTATCTAGGAGATAGTCTAGGACTATCTATGTGATAGTCTAGGAGTATCTAGGAGATAGCCTAGGACTATCTAGTATCTGTCTAGGACTATCTAGGGGATAGTCTAGGACTATCTAGAATTTGTCTAGAACTATCTAGGAGATATTCTAGGACTATCTAGGATTTGTCTAGGACTATCTAGAAGATAGTCTAGGACTATCTAGGATCTAGGCTAGGACTATCTAGGAGATAGTCTAGGACTATCTAGGAGATAGTCTCGGACTATCTAGGAGATAGTCTAGGACTATCTAGGATCTAGTCTAGGACTATCTAGGATTTAACTAGGACTCTCTAGGAGATAGTCTAGGACTATCTAGGGTCTAGTCTAGGACTATCTAGGATTTGTCTAGGACTATCTAGGAGATAGTGTAGGACTATCTAGGGTCTAGTCTAGGACTATCTAGGATTTGTCTAGGACTATCTAGGTTTATCTAGGAGCTCATCAAGGACTATATAGGAGCTTATCTAGGTTTATCTAGGAGCTCATCTAGCTTTATCTAGGAGCTCATCTAGGTTTATCTAGGAGCTCATCTAGGTTTATCTAGGAGATCATCTAGGTTTATCTAGGAGCTCATCTAGGTTAAACTAGGAGCTCATCTAGGTTTATCTAGGAGCTCATCTAGGACTATCTAGGAACTCATCTAGGTTTATCTAGGAGCTCATTAAGGTTTATCTAGGAGATCATCTAGGTTTATCTAGGAGCTCATCAAGGTTTATCTAGGAGATCATCTAGGTTTATCTAGGATATCATCTAGGTTGAACTAGGAGATCATCTAGGTTTATTTAGGAGCTCATCTAGGTTTATCTAGGAGCTCATCTAGGTTTATCTAGGAGCTCATCTAGGACTATCTAGGAGCTCATCTAGGACTATATACGAGCTTATCTAGGTTTGTCTAGGAGCTCATGTAGGACTATATAGGAGCTTATCTAGGTGTATCTAGGAGCTCATCTAGGTTTATCTAGGAGATCATCTAGGACTATCTAGGAGATAGTCTAGGATTATCTAGGATCTAGTCTAGGACTATCTAGGATTTGTCTAAGACTATCTAGGAGATAGTCTAGGACTATCTAGGATATATTCTAGGACTATCTAGGATCTAGTCTAGGACTATCTAGGATTTGTCTAGGACTATCTAGGAGATAGTCTAGGATTATCTAGGAGATAGTCTAGGACTATCTAGGAGATAGTCTAGGACTATCTTGGATCTAGTCTAGGACTATCTACGATTTGTCTAGGACTATCTAGGAGATAGTCTAGGACTATCTAGGAGATAGTCTAGGAATATCTAGGGTCTAGTCTAGGACTATCTAGGATTTGTCTAGGACTATCTAGGAGATAGTCGAGGACTATCTAGGATTTGTCTAGGACTATCTAGGAGATAGTCTAGGACTATCTAAGAGATAGTCTAGGACTATCTAGGAGATAGTCTCGGACTATCTAGGAGATAGTCTAGGACTATCTAGGAGATAGTCTAGGACTATCTAGGATTTGTCTAGGACTATCTAGGAGATAGTCTAGGATTATCTAGGAGATAGTCTAGGACTATCTAGCAGGTAGTCTAGGACTATCTAGGAGATAGTCTAGGACTATCTAGGAGATAGTCTAGGACTATCTAGCATCTAGTCTAGTACTATCTAGGATTTGTCTAGGACTATCTAGGATATAGTCTAGGACTATCTAGGAGATAGTCTAGGACTATCTAGGATGTGTCTAGGACTATCTAGGATCTAGTCTAGGACTATCTAGGTTCTAGTCTAGGACTATCTAGGAGAAAGTCTAGGACTATCTAGGAGATAGTCTAGGACTATCTAGGAGATAGTGTAGGACTATCTAGGATTTGTCTAGGACTATCTAGGAGATAGTCTAGGATTATATAGGAGATAGTCTAGGACTATCTAGGAGATAGTCTAGGACTATCTAGGAGATAGTCTAGGACTATCGATGTGATAGTCTAGGACTATCTAGGATTTGTCTAGGACTATCTAGGAGATAGTCTAGGATTATCTAGGAGATAGTCTAGAACTATCTAAGAGATAGTCTAGGACTATCTAGCAGATAGTCTAGAACTATCTAGGACTAGTCTAGGACTTGTCTAGGATTTGTCTAGGACTATCTAGGATTTGTCTAGGACTATCTAGGAGATAGTTTAGGACTATCTACGATTTGTCTAGGACTTGTCTAGGATATGTCTAGGAATATCTAGGAGATAGTCTAGGACTAGCTAGGAGATAGTCTTGGACTATCTAGGATTTGTCTAGGACTATCTAGGAGATAGTGTAGGACTATCTAGGATTTGTCTAGGACTATCTAGGAGATAGTCTAGGATTATATAGGATCTAGTCTAGGACTATCTAGGATTTGTCTGGGACTATCTAGGAGATAGTCTAGGACTATCTAGGAGATAGTTTATGACTATCTAGTATTTGTCTAGGACTATCTAGGAGATAGTCCAGGACTATCTAGGATCTAGTCTAGGACTAAGTAGGATTTGTCTAGGACTATCTAGGAGATAGTCTAGGATTATCTAGGAGATAGTCTAGGACTATCTAGGAGATAGTCTAGGACTATCTAGGAGATATTCTAGGACTATCTAGGATTTGCCTAGGACTATCTAGGAGATAGTCTAGGATTATCTAGGAGATAGTCTAGGATTATCTAGGAGATAGTCTAGGACTATCTACGAGATAGTCTAGGACTATCTAGGAGATAGTCTAGGACTATCTAGGAGATAGTCTAGGACTATCTAGGATTTGTCTAGGACTATCTAGGAGATAGTCTAGGACTATCTAGGAGATAGTCTAGGACTATCTAGGAGATAGTCTAGGACTATCTAGGATTTGTCTAGGACTATCTAGGAGCTAGTCTAGGACTATCTAGGAGATAGTCTAGGACTATCTAGGAGATAGTCTAGGACTATCTAGGAGATAGTCTAGGACTATCTAGGATTTGTCTAGAACTATCTAGGAGATATTCTAGGACTATCTAGGATTTGTCTAGGACTATCTAGAAGATAGTCTAGGACTATCTAGGATCTAGTCTAGGACTATCTAGGAGATAGTCTAGGACTATCTAGGAGATAGTCTAGGACTATCTAGGAGATAGTCTAGGACTATCTAGGATTTGTCTAGGACTATCTAGGAGATAGTCTAGGATTATCTAGGAGATAGTCTAGGACTATCTAGAAGATAGTCTAGGACTATCTAGGAGATAGTCTAGGACTATCTAGGATCTAGTCTAGGACTATCTAGGATGTGTCTAGGACTATCTAGGATCTAGTCTAGGACTATCTAGGTTCTACTCTAGGAATATCTAGGAGAAAGTCTAGGACTATCTAGGAGATAGTCTAGGACTATCTAGGAGATAGTGTAGGACTATCTAGGATTTGTCTAGGACTATCTAGGAGATAGTCTAGGACTATCTAGGAGATAGTCTAGGACTATCTAGGATGTGTCTAGGACTATCTAGGATCTAGTCTAGGACTATCTAGGTTCTAGTCTAGGACTATCTAGGAGAAAGTCTAGGACTATCTAGGAGATAGTCTAGGACTATCTAGGAGATAGTGTAGGACTATCTAGGATTTGTCTAGGACTATCTAGGAGATAGTCTAGGATTATATAGGAGATAGTCTAGGACTATCTAGGAGATAGTCTAGGACTATCTAGGAGATAGTCTAGGACTATCGATGTAATAGTCTAGGACTATCTAGGATTTGTCTAGGACTATCTAGGAGATAGTCTAGGACTATCTAGGATCTAGTCTAGGACTACCTAGGATTTGTCTAGGACTATCTAGGAGATAGTCTAAGACTATCTAGGATATAGTCTAGGACTATCTAGGATATGTCTAGGACTATCTAGGACTTGTCTAGGACTTGTCTAGGATATGTCTAGGAATATCTAGGAGATAGTCTAGGACTAGCTAGGAGATAGTCTAGGACTATCTAGGATTTGTCTAGGACTATCTAGGAGATAGTGTAGGACTATCTAGGATTTGTCTAGGACTATCTAGGAGATAGTCTAGGATTATATAGGATCTAGTCTAGGACTATCTAGGATTTGTCTGGGACTATCTAGGAGTTAGTCTAGGACTATCTAGACGATAGTCTAGTTCTATCTAGGAGATAGTCTAGGACTATCTAGCATCTAGTATAGGACTATCCAGGAATTGTCTAGGACTATCTAGGATTTGTCTAGGACTATCTAGGAGATAGTGTAGGACTATCTAGGATTTGTCTAGGACTATGTAGGAGATAGTCCAGGACTATCTAGTAGATAGTCTAGGACTATCTAGGATTTGTCTAGGACTATCTAGGAGATAGTCCAGGACTATCTAGGATTTGTCTAGGACTATCTAGGATTTGTCTAGGACTATCTAGGATTTGTCTAGGACTATCTAGGAGATATTCCAGGATTATCTAGGAGATAGTCTAGGACTATCTAGGATTTGTCTAGGACTATCTAGAAGATACTCTAGGACTATCTAGGAGATAGTCAAGGACTATCTAGGATTTGTCTAGGACTATCTAGGAGATAGTCTAGGACTATCTAGGATTTGGCTAGGACTATCTAGGAGATAGTCTAGGACTATCTAGGAGATGGTCTAGGAATATCTATGACATAGTCTAGGACTATCTAGGACATAGTCTAGGACTATCTAGGAGATAGTTTAGGACTATCTAGGAGATAGTTTAGGACTATCTAGGAGCTAGTCTAGGAGTATCTAGGATTTGTCTAGGACTATCTAGGAGATAGTCTAGGACTATCTAGGAATTGCCTAGGACTATCCTGGAGATAGTCTAGGACTATCTAGGAGATAGTCTAGGACTATCTACCAGATAGTCTAGGACTATCTAGGATTTGTCTAGTACTATCTAGGAGATAGTCAAGGACTATCTAGGAGATAGTCTAGGACTATCTAGCAGATAGTCTAGGACTATCTAGGAGATAATCTAGGACTATCTAGGATCTTGTCTAGGACTATCTAGGAGAGAGTCTAGGACTATCTAGGAGATAGTATAGGACTATCTAGGAGATAGTCTAGGACTATCTAGGAGATAGTGTGGGACTATCTGGGATTTGTCTAGGACTATCTAGGAGATAGTCTAGGATTATCTAGGAGATAGTCTAGGACTATCTAGGAGATAGTCTAGGAATATCTAGGATCTAGTCTAGGACTATCTAGGATTTGTCTAGGACTATCTAGGATTTGTCTAGGGCTATCTAGGAGATAGTCTAGGACTATCTAGGAGATATTCTAGGACTATCTAGGATCTAGTCTAGGACTATCTAGGATTTGTCTAGGAGTATCTAGGAGATAGTCTAGGATTATCTAGGAGATAGTCTAGAACTATCTAGGAGATAGTCTAGGACTATCTAGGAGATAGTCTAGAACTATCTAGGACTAGTCTAGGACCTGTCTAGGATTTGTCTAGGACTATCTAGGATTTGTCTAGGACTATCTAGGAGATAGTCTAGGACGATCTAGGAGATAGTCTGGGACTATCTAGGATCTAGTCTAGGACTATCTATGATATGTCTAGGACTATCTAAGAGATAGTCTAGGATTAACAAGGAGATAGTCAAGGACTATCTAGGAGATAGTCTATGACTATCTATGTGATAGTCTAGGACTATCTAGGAGATAGTGTAGGACTATCTAGGATTTGTCTAGGACTATCTAGGAGATAGTCTAGGACTATCTAGGAGAGGGTCTAGAACTATCTAGGACTAGTCTAGGACTTGTCTAGGATTTGTCTTGAACTATCTAGGATTTGTCTAGGACTATCTAGGAGATAGTCTAGGACTATCTACGATTTGTCTAGGACTATCTAGGAGAAAGTCTAGGACTATGTAGGATTTGTCTAGGACTATCTAGAAGATAGTCTAGGACTATCTAGGAGGTAGTCTAGGACTATCTAGGACTTGTCTAGGACTTGTCTAGGATTTGTCTAGGAATATCTAGCAGATAGTCTAGGACTAGCTAGGAGATAGTCTAGGACTATCTAGGATTTGTCTAGGACTATCTAGGACTATCTAGGAGATAGTCCAGGACTATCTAGGAGATAGTCTAGGACTATCTAGGAGATAGTCTAGGACTATCTAGGATTTGTCTAGGACTATCTAGGAGATAGTCTAGGACTATCTAGGATTTGTCTAGGACTATCTAGGAGATAATCTAGGACTATCTAGGATCTAGTCTAGGACTATCTAGGATTTACTAGGACTATCTAGGAGATAGTCTAGGACGATCTAGGAGATAGTTTAGGACTATCTACGATCTAGTCTAGGACTATCTAGGATTTGTCTAGGACTATCTAGGAGATATTCTAGGCCTATCTAGGATTTGTCTAGGACTATCTAGAAGATAGTCTAGGACTATCTAGGAGATAGTGTAGGACTATCTATGTGACAGTCTAGGACTATCTAGGAGATAGTCTAGGACTATCTAGGAGATAGTCTAGGACTATCTAGGATTTGTGTAGAACTATCTAGGAGATATTCTAGGACTATCTAGGAGATAGTCTAGGACTATCTAGGATCTAGTCTAGGACTATCTAGGATTTGTCTAGGACTATCTAGGAGATAGTCTAGGACTATCTAGGAGATAGTCTAGGACTATCTAGGATTTGTCTAGGACTATCTAGGAGATAGTCTAGGATAATCTAGGAGATAGTCTAGGACTATCTAGGAGATAGTCTAGGACTATCTAGGAGATAGTCTAGGACTATCTAGGAGATAGTCTAGGATTATCTAGGAGATAGACTAGGACTATCTATGAGATAGTCTAGGACTACCTTGGATCTAGTCTAGGACTATCTAGAAGATAGTCTAGGACTATCTAGGAACTAGCCTAGGACTATCTAGGAGATAGTCTAGGACTATCTAGAAGATAGTCTAGGACTATCTAGGAGATAGTCTAGGACTATCTAGGATTTGTCTAGGACTATCTAGGAGATAGTCTAGGATTATCTAGGAGATAGTCTAGGACTATCTAGCAGATAGTCTAGGACTATCTGGGAGATAGTCTAGGACTATCTAGGATCTAGTCTAGGACTATCTAGGATCTAGTCTAGGACTATCTAGGATTTGTCTAGGACTATCTAGGATATAGTCTAGGACTATCTAGGAGATAGTCTAGGACTATCTAGGATGTGTCTAGGACTATCTAGGATTTGTCTAGGACTATCTAGGATCTAGTCTAGGACTATCTAGGAGAGAGTCTAGGGCTATCTAGGAGATAGTCTAGGACTATCTAGGAGATAGTCTAGGACTATCTAGGATCTAGTCTAGGACTATCTAGGATTTGTCTAGGACTATCTAGGATATGGTCTAGGACTATCTAGGAGATGGTCTAGGACTATCTAGGAGATAGTCTAGGACTATCTAGGAGATAGTCTAGGACTATCTAGGAGATAGTCTAGGACTATCTAGAAGATAGTCTAGGACTATCTAGGATTTGTCTAGGACTATCTAGGAGTTAGTCTAGGACAATCTAGACGATAGTCTAGGACTATCTAGTAGATAGTCTAGTACTATCTAGGATCTAGTCTTGGACTATCTAGGATTTGTCTAGGATTATCTAGGATTTGTCTAGGACTATCTAGGAGGTAGTCTAGGACTATCTAGGAGATAGTCTAGGACTATCTAGGAGATAGTCTAGGACTATCTAGGAGATAGTCTAGGACTATCTAGGAGATAGTCTAGGACTATCTATGGCATAGTCTAGGACTATCTAGGATTTGTCTAGTATTTGTGTAGGACTATCTAGGACTTGTCTAGGATTTGTCTAGGATTTGTCTAGCACTATCTAGGATTTGTCTAGGACTTTCTAGGAGATAGTCTAGGAATATCTAGGATATAGTCTAAGACTATCTAGGATATATTCTAGGACTATCTAGGATCTAGTCTAAGACTATCTAGGATTTGTCTGGGACTATCTAGAATATAGTCTAGGACTATCGAGGATCTAGTCTAGGACTATCTAGGAGATAGTCTAGGACTATCTACGAGATAGTCTAGGACTATCTAGGATTTGCCTAGGACTATCTAGGACTAGTGTAGGACTTGACCAGGATTTGTCTAGGACTATCTAGGATTTGTCTAGGACTATCTAGGAGATAGTCTAGGACTATCTACGATTTGTCTAGGACTATCTAGGATCTAGTCTAGGTCTATCTAGGATTTGTCTAGGACTATGTAGGATTTGTCTAGGACTATCTAGGAGATAGTCTAGGACTATCTAGGAGATAGTCCAGGACTATCTAGGATTTGTCTAGGACTATCTAGGCTTTACTAGGACTATCTAGGAGATAGTCTAGGACGATCTAGGAGATAGTCTAGGACTATCTAGGAGATAGTCTAGGACTATCTAGGATTTGTCTAGGACTATCTAGGAGATAGTCTAGGATTATCTAGGAGATAGTCTAGGACTATCTCGGAGATAGTCTAGGATTATCTAGGAGATAGTCTAGGACTATCTCGGAGATAGTCTAGGACTATCTATGTGATAGTCTAGGACTATCTAGGAGATAGTCTAGGACTATCTAGGATTTGTCTAGGAGTATCTAGGGGATAGTCTAGGACTATCTAGGGTTTGTCTAGGACTATCTAAGAGATAGTCTAGGACTATCTAGGATTTGTCTAGGATTATCTAGGATTTGTCAAGGATTATCTAGGAGCTAGTCTAGGACTATCTAGGAGATAGTCTAGGATTATCTAGGAGATAGTCTAGGACTATCTCGGAGATAGTCTAGGACTATCTCGGAGATAGTCTAGGACTATCTAGGAGATAGTCTAGGACTATCAAGGATGTGTCTAGGACTATCTAGGATCTAGTCTAGGACTATCTAGGATTTGTCTAGGACTATCTAGGAGAAAGTCCAGGACTATCTAGGATCTAGTCTAGGACTAAGTAGGACTTGTCTAGGACTATCTAGGAGATAGTCTAGGATTATCTAGGAGATAGTCTAGGATTATCTAGAAGATAGTCTAGGACTATCTAGGATCTACTATAGGACTATCTAGGATTTGTCTAGGACTATCTAGGAGATAGTCTAGGACTATCTAGGAGATAGTCTAGAACTATCTAGGAGATAGTCTAGGATTATATAGGATATAGTCTAGGACTATCTAGGATTTGTCTGGGACTATCTAGGAGTTAGTCTAGGACTATCTAGACGATAGTCTAGTTCTATCTAGGAGATAGTCTAGGACTATCTAGCATCTAGTATAGGACTATCCAGGAATTGTCTAGGACTATCTAGGATTTGTCTAGGACTATCTAGGAGATAGTGTAGGACTATCTAGGATTTGTCTAGGACTATGTAGGAGATAGTCCAGGACTATCTAGTAGATAGTCTAGGACTATCTAGGATTTGTCTAGGACTATCTAGGAGATAGTCCAGGACTATCTAGGATTTGTCTAGGACTATCTAGGATTTGTCTAGGACTATCTAGGATTTGTCTAGGACTATCTAGGAGGTAGTCTAGGACTATCTAGGAGATAGTCTAGGACTATCTAGGAGATAGTCTAGGACTATCTAGGATTTGTCTAGGACTATCTAGGAGCTCGTCTAGGTTTATCTAGGAGCTCATCTAGGTTTATCTAGGAGCTCATCTAGGTTTATCTAGGAGGTCATCTAGGTTTATCTAGGAGCTCATCTGGGACTATCTAGGAGTTCATCTAGGACTATCTAGGATTAAGTCTAGGACTATCTAGGATCTGTCTAGGACTATCTAGGAGATAGTCTAGGACTATCTAGGAGATAGTCTAGGACTATCTGCGTGATAGTCTAGGACTATCTAGGAGATAGTCTAGGACTATCTAGGATTTGTCTAGGACTATCTAGGAGATAGTCTAGGATTATCTAGGAGATAGTCTAGGACTATCTAGCAGGTAGTCTAGGACTATCTAGGAGATAGTCTAGGACTATCTAGGAGATAGTGTAGGACTATCTAGGATCTAGTCTAGTACTATCTAGGATTTGTCTAGGACTATCTAGGATATAGTCTAGGACTATCTAGGAGATAGTCTAGGACTATCTAGGTTCTAGTCTAGGACTATCTAGGAGAAAGTCTAGGACTATCTAGGAGATAGTCTAGGACTATCTAGGAGATAGTGTAGGACTATCTAGGATTTGTCTAGGACTATCTAGGAGATAGTCTAGGATTATATAGGAGATAGTCTAGGACTATCTAGGAGATAGTCTAGGACTATCTAGGAGATAGTCTAGGACTATCGATGTGATAGTCTAGGACTATCTAGGATTTGTCTAGGACTATCTAGGAGATAGTCTAGTATTATCTAGGAGATAGTCTAGAACTATCTAAGAGATAGTCTAGGACTATCTAGGAGATAGTCTAGAACTATCTAGGACTAGTCTAGGACTTGTCTAGGATTTGTCTAGGACTATCTAGGATTTGTCTAGGACTATCTAGGAGATAGTCTAGGACTATCAACGATTTGTCTAGGACTATCTAGGTTTTGTCTAGGACTATCTAGGAGATAGTCTAGGTCTATCTAGGACTTGTCTAGGACTTGTCTAGGATATGTCTAGGAATATCTAGGAGATAGTCTAGGACTAGCTAGGAGATAGTCTAGGGCTATCTAGGATTTGTCTAGGACTATCTAGGAGATAGTGTAGGACTATCTAGGATTTGTCTAGGACTATCTAGGAGATAGTCTAGGATTATATAGGATCTAGTCTAGGACTATCTAGGATTTGTCTGGGACTATCTAGGAGATAGTCTAGGACTATCTAGGAGATAGTTTATGACTATCTAGTATTTGTCTAGGACTATCTAGGAGATAGTCCAGGACTATCTAGGATCTAGTCTAGGACTAAGTAGGATTTGTCTAGGACTATCTAGGAGATAGTCTAGGATTATCTAGGAGATAGTCTAGGACTATCTAGGAGATAGTCTAGGACTATCTAGGAGATAGTCTAGGACTATCTAGGATTTGCCTAGGACTATCTAGGAGATAGTCTAGGATTATCTAGGAGATAGTCTAGGATTATCTAGGAGATAGTCTAGGACTATCTACGAGATAGTCTAGGACTATCTAGGAGATAGTCTAGGACTATCTAGGAGATAGTCTAGGACTATCTAGGATTATCTAGGATTTGTCTAGAACTATCTAGGAGATATTCTAGGACTATCTAGGATTTGTCTAGGACTATCTAGAAGATGGTCTAGGACTATCTAGGATCTAGGCTAGGACTATCTAGGAGATAGTCTAGGACTATCTAGGAGATAGTCTAGGACTATCTAGGAGATAGTCTAGGATTATCTAGGAGATAGTCCAGGACTATCTAGGTGATAGTCTAGGAGTATCTAGGAGATAGTCTAGGACTATCTAGGATCTAGAGTAGGACTATCTAGGAGATGGTCTAGGATTATCTAGGAGATAGTCTAGGACTATCTAGGAGATAGTCTAGGACTATCTAGGAGATAGTCTAGGACTATCTATATGATAGTCTAGGACTATCTAGGAGATAGTCTAGGACTATCTAGGATTTGTCTAGGACTATCTAGGGGATAGTCTAGGACTATCTAGGATTTGTCTAGGACTATCTAAGAGATAGTCTAGGACTATCTAGGATTTGTCTAGGACTATCTAGGATCTAGTCTAGGACTATCTAGGAGATAGTCTAGGACTATCTAGGGGAGAGACTAACACTATCTAGGATTTGTCTAGGACTATCTAGGAGATAGTCTAGGACTATCTAGGAGATAGTTTAGGACTATCTAGGAGATAGTTTAGGACTATCTAGGATCTAGTCTAGGAGTATCTAGGATTTGTCTAGGACTATCTAGGAGATAGTCTAGGACTATCTAGGAATTGCCTAGGACTATCCTGGAGATAGTCTAGGACTATCTAGGAGATAGTCTAGGACTATCTACGAGATAGTCTAGGACTATCTAGGATTTGTCTAGTACTATCTAGGAGATGGTCAAGGACTATCTAGGAGATAGTCTAGGACTATCTAGCAGATAGTCTAGGACTATCTAGGAGATAGTCTAGGACTATCTAGGATCTAGTCTAGGACTATCTAGGAGAGAGTCTAGGACTATCTAGGAGATAGTCTAGGACTATCTAGGAGATAGTCTAGGACTATCTAGGAGATAGTCTAGGATTATCTAGGATCTAGTCTAGGACTATCTAGGATTTGTCTAGGACTATCTAGGATTAGTCTAGGACTATCTAGGAGATAGTCTTGGACTATCTAGGAGATATTCTAGGACTATCTAGGATCTAGTCTAGCACTATCTAGGATTTGTCTAGGAGTATCTAGGAGATAGTCTAGGATTATCTAGGATTTAGTCTAGAACTATCTAGGAGATAGTCTAGGACTATCTAGGAGATAGTCTAGAACTATCTAGGACTAGTCTACGACCTGTCTAGGATTTGTCTAGGACTATCTAGGATTTGTCTAGGACTATCTAGGAGATAGTCTAGGACTATCTACGATTTGTCTAGGACTATCTAGGAGATAGTCTTAGACTATCTAGGTTTTGTCTAGGACTATCCAGAAAATAGTCCAGGACTATCTAGGAGATAGTCTAGGACTATCTAGGACTTGTCTAGGACTTTTCTAGGATTTGTCTAGGAATATCTAGGAGATAGTCTAGGACCAGCTAGGAGATAGTCTAGGACTATCTAGGACTTGTCTAGGACTATCTAGGAGATAGTCCAGGACTATCTAGGAGATAGTCTAGGACTATCTAGGATTTGTCTAGGACTATCTAGGAGATAGTCCAGGACTATCTAGGATTTGTCTAGGACTATCTAGGATCTAGTCTAGGACTATCTAGGAGATAGTCTAGGACGATCTAGGAGATAGTCTAGGAATATCTAGGATCTAGTCTAGGACTATCTAGGATTTGTCTAGGACTATCTAGGAGATAGTCTAGGATTATCTAGGAGATAGTCTAGGACTATCTCGGAGATAGTCTAGGATTATCTAGGAGATAGTCTAGGACTATCTCGGAGATAGTCTAGGACTATCTATGTGACAGTCTAGGACTATCTAGGAGATAGTGTAGGACTATCTAGGATTTGTCTAGGACTATCTAGGGGATCGTCTAGGACTATCTAGGATTTGTCTAGGACTATCTAGAATCTAGTCTAGGACTATCTAGGAGATAGTCTAGGACTATCTAGGAGATAGTCTAGGACTATCTAGGAGATAGTCTAGGACTATCTAGGAGATAGTCTAGGACTATCTAGGATTTGTCTAGGACTATCTAGGAGATAGTCTAGGATTATCTAGGAGATAGTCTAGGACTATCTAGGAGATAGTCTAGGACTTTCTTGGATCTAGTCTAGGACTATCTAGAATTTGTCTAGGACTATCTAGGAGATAGTCTAGGATTATCTAGGAGATAGTCTAGGACTATCTAGGAGATAGTCTAGGACTATCTATGTGATAGTCTAGGAGTATCTAGGAGATAGCCTAGGACTATCTAGTATCTGTCTAGGACTATCTAGGGGATAGTCTAGGACTATCTAGAATTTGTCTAGAACTATCTAGGAGATATTCTAGGACTATCTAGGATTTGTCTAGGACTATCTAGAAGATAGTCTAGGACTATCTAGGATCTAGGCTAGGACTATCTAGGAGATAGTCTAGGACTATCTAGGAGATAGTCTCGGACTATCTAGGAGATAGTCTAGGACTATCTAGGATCTAGTCTAGGACTATCTAGGATTTAACTAGGACTCTCTAGGAGATAGTCTAGGACTATCTAGGGTCTAGTCTAGGACTATCTAGGATTTGTCTAGGACTATCTAGGAGATAGTGTAGGACTATCTAGGGTCTAGTCTAGGACTATCTAGGATTTGTCTAGGACTATCTAGGTTTATCTAGGAGCTCATCAAGGACTATATAGGAGCTTATCTAGGTTTATCTAGGAGCTCATCTAGCTTTATCTAGGAGCTCATCTAGGTTTATCTAGGAGCTCATCTAGGTTTATCTAGGAGATCATCTAGGTTTATCTAGGAGCTCATCTAGGTTAAACTAGGAGCTCATCTAGGTTTATCTAGGAGCTCATCTAGGACTATCTAGGAACTCATCTAGGTTTATCTAGGAGCTCATTAAGGTTTATCTAGGAGATCATCTAGGTTTATCTAGGAGCTCATCAAGGTTTATCTAGGAGATCATCTAGGTTTATCTAGGATATCATCTAGGTTGAACTAGGAGATCATCTAGGTTTATTTAGGAGCTCATCTAGGTTTATCTAGGAGCTCATCTAGGTTTATCTAGGAGCTCATCTAGGACTATCTAGGAGCTCATCTAGGACTATATACGAGCTTATCTAGGTTTGTCTAGGAGCTCATGTAGGACTATATAGGAGCTTATCTAGGTGTATCTAGGAGCTCATCTAGGTTTATCTAGGAGATCATCTAGGACTATCTAGGAGATAGTCTAGGATTATCTAGGATCTAGTCTAGGACTATCTAGGATTTGTCTAAGACTATCTAGGAGATAGTCTAGGACTATCTAGGATATATTCTAGGACTATCTAGGATCTAGTCTAGGACTATCTAGGATTTGTCTAGGACTATCTAGGAGATAGTCTAGGATTATCTAGGAGATAGTCTAGGACTATCTAGGAGATAGTCTAGGACTATCTTGGATCTAGTCTAGGACTATCTACGATTTGTCTAGGACTATCTAGGAGATAGTCTAGGACTATCTAGGAGATAGTCTAGGAATATCTAGGGTCTAGTCTAGGACTATCTAGGATTTGTCTAGGACTATCTAGGAGATAGTCGAGGACTATCTAGGATTTGTCTAGGACTATCTAGGAGATAGTCTAGGACTATCTAAGAGATAGTCTAGGACTATCTAGGAGATAGTCTCGGACTATCTAGGAGATAGTCTAGGACTATCTAGGAGATAGTCTAGGACTATCTAGGATTTGTCTAGGACTATCTAGGAGATAGTCTAGGATTATCTAGGAGATAGTCTAGGACTATCTAGCAGGTAGTCTAGGACTATCTAGGAGATAGTCTAGGACTATCTAGGAGATAGTCTAGGACTATCTAGGATCTAGTCTAGTACTATCTAGGATTTGTCTAGGACTATCTAGGATATAGTCTAGGACTATCTAGGAGATAGTCTAGGACTATCTAGGATGTGTCTAGGACTATCTAGGATCTAGTCTAGGACTATCTAGGTTCTAGTCTAGGACTATCTAGGAGAAAGTCTAGGACTATCTAGGAGATAGTCTAGGACTATCTAGGAGATAGTGTAGGACTATCTAGGATTTGTCTAGGACTATCTAGGAGATAGTCTAGGATTATATAGGAGATAGTCTAGGACTATCTAGGAGATAGTCTAGGACTATCTAGGAGATAGTCTAGGACTATCGATGTGATAGTCTAGGACTATCTAGGATTTGTCTAGGACTATCTAGGAGATAGTCTAGGATTATCTAGGAGATAGTCTAGAACTATCTAAGAGATAGTCTAGGACTATCTAGCAGATAGTCTAGAACTATCTAGGACTAGTCTAGGACTTGTCTAGGATTTGTCTAGGACTATCTAGGATTTGTCTAGGACTATCTAGGAGATAGTTTAGGACTATCTACGATTTGTCTAGGACTTGTCTAGGATATGTCTAGGAATATCTAGGAGATAGTCTAGGACTAGCTAGGAGATAGTCTTGGACTATCTAGGATTTGTCTAGGACTATCTAGGAGATAGTGTAGGACTATCTAGGATTTGTCTAGGACTATCTAGGAGATAGTCTAGGATTATATAGGATCTAGTCTAGGACTATCTAGGATTTGTCTGGGACTATCTAGGAGATAGTCTAGGACTATCTAGGAGATAGTTTATGACTATCTAGTATTTGTCTAGGACTATCTAGGAGATAGTCCAGGACTATCTAGGATCTAGTCTAGGACTAAGTAGGATTTGTCTAGGACTATCTAGGAGATAGTCTAGGATTATCTAGGAGATAGTCTAGGACTATCTAGGAGATAGTCTAGGACTATCTAGGAGATATTCTAGGACTATCTAGGATTTGCCTAGGACTATCTAGGAGATAGTCTAGGATTATCTAGGAGATAGTCTAGGATTATCTAGGAGATAGTCTAGGACTATCTACGAGATAGTCTAGGACTATCTAGGAGATAGTCTAGGACTATCTAGGAGATAGTCTAGGACTATCTAGGATTTGTCTAGGACTATCTAGGAGATAGTCTAGGACTATCTAGGAGATAGTCTAGGACTATCTAGGAGATAGTCTAGGACTATCTAGGATTTGTCTAGGACTATCTAGGAGCTAGTCTAGGACTATCTAGGAGATAGTCTAGGACTATCTAGGAGATAGTCTAGGACTATCTAGGATTTGTCTAGAACTATCTAGGAGATATTCTAGGACTATCTAGGATTTGTCTAGGACTATCTAGAAGATAGTCTAGGACTATCTAGGATCTAGTCTAGGACTATCTAGGAGATAGTCTAGGACTATCTAGGAGATAGTCTAGGACTATCTAGGAGATAGTCTAGGACTATCTAGGATTTGTCTAGGACTATCTAGGAGATAGTCTAGGATTATCTAGGAGATAGTCTAGGACTATCTAGAAGATAGTCTAGGACTATCTAGGAGATAGTCTAGGACTATCTAGGATCTAGTCTAGGACTATCTAGGATGTGTCTAGGACTATCTAGGATCTAGTCTAGGACTATCTAGGTTCTACTCTAGGAATATCTAGGAGAAAGTCTAGGACTATCTAGGAGATAGTCTAGGACTATCTAGGAGATAGTGTAGGACTATCTAGGATTTGTCTAGGACTATCTAGGAGATAGTCTAGGACTATCTAGGAGATAGTCTAGGACTATCTAGGATGTGTCTAGGACTATCTAGGATCTAGTCTAGGACTATCTAGGTTCTAGTCTAGGACTATCTAGGAGAAAGTCTAGGACTATCTAGGAGATAGTCTAGGACTATCTAGGAGATAGTGTAGGACTATCTAGGATTTGTCTAGGACTATCTAGGAGATAGTCTAGGATTATATAGGAGATAGTCTAGGACTATCTAGGAGATAGTCTAGGACTATCTAGGAGATAGTCTAGGACTATCGATGTAATAGTCTAGGACTATCTAGGATTTGTCTAGGACTATCTAGGAGATAGTCTAGGACTATCTAGGATCTAGTCTAGGACTACCTAGGATTTGTCTAGGACTATCTAGGAGATAGTCTAAGACTATCTAGGATATAGTCTAGGACTATCTAGGATATGTCTAGGACTATCTAGGACTTGTCTAGGACTTGTCTAGGATATGTCTAGGAATATCTAGGAGATAGTCTAGGACTAGCTAGGAGATAGTCTAGGACTATCTAGGATTTGTCTAGGACTATCTAGGAGATAGTGTAGGACTATCTAGGATTTGTCTAGGACTATCTAGGAGATAGTCTAGGATTATATAGGATCTAGTCTAGGACTATCTAGGATTTGTCTGGGACTATCTAGGAGTTAGTCTAGGACTATCTAGACGATAGTCTAGTTCTATCTAGGAGATAGTCTAGGACTATCTAGCATCTAGTATAGGACTATCCAGGAATTGTCTAGGACTATCTAGGATTTGTCTAGGACTATCTAGGAGATAGTGTAGGACTATCTAGGATTTGTCTAGGACTATGTAGGAGATAGTCCAGGACTATCTAGTAGATAGTCTAGGACTATCTAGGATTTGTCTAGGACTATCTAGGAGATAGTCCAGGACTATCTAGGATTTGTCTAGGACTATCTAGGATTTGTCTAGGACTATCTAGGATTTGTCTAGGACTATCTAGGAGATATTCCAGGATTATCTAGGAGATAGTCTAGGACTATCTAGGATTTGTCTAGGACTATCTAGAAGATACTCTAGGACTATCTAGGAGATAGTCAAGGACTATCTAGGATTTGTCTAGGACTATCTAGGAGATAGTCTAGGACTATCTAGGATTTGGCTAGGACTATCTAGGAGATAGTCTAGGACTATCTAGGAGATGGTCTAGGAATATCTATGACATAGTCTAGGACTATCTAGGACATAGTCTAGGACTATCTAGGAGATAGTTTAGGACTATCTAGGAGATAGTTTAGGACTATCTAGGAGCTAGTCTAGGAGTATCTAGGATTTGTCTAGGACTATCTAGGAGATAGTCTAGGACTATCTAGGAATTGCCTAGGACTATCCTGGAGATAGTCTAGGACTATCTAGGAGATAGTCTAGGACTATCTACCAGATAGTCTAGGACTATCTAGGATTTGTCTAGTACTATCTAGGAGATAGTCAAGGACTATCTAGGAGATAGTCTAGGACTATCTAGCAGATAGTCTAGGACTATCTAGGAGATAATCTAGGACTATCTAGGATCTTGTCTAGGACTATCTAGGAGAGAGTCTAGGACTATCTAGGAGATAGTATAGGACTATCTAGGAGATAGTCTAGGACTATCTAGGAGATAGTGTGGGAC
Organism: Mantis religiosa; assembly: GCA_030765055.1. Taxonomy (NCBI): domain Eukaryota; kingdom Metazoa; phylum Arthropoda; class Insecta; order Mantodea; family Mantidae; genus Mantis; species Mantis religiosa. The sequence goes on from JAUKNK010000294.1 coordinate 617,889, forward strand.
TATCTGGGATTTGTCTAGGACTATCTAGGAGATAGTCTAGGATTATCTAGGAGATAGTCTAGGACTATCTAGGAGATAGTCTAGGAATATCTAGGATCTAGTCTAGGACTATCTAGGATTTGTCTAGGACTATCTAGGATTTGTCTAGGGCTATCTAGGAGATAGTCTAGGACTATCTAGGAGATATTCTAGGACTATCTAGGATCTAGTCTAGGACTATCTAGGATTTGTCTAGGAGTATCTAGGAGATAGTCTAGGATTATCTAGGAGATAGTCTAGAACTATCTAGGAGATAGTCTAGGACTATCTAGGAGATAGTCTAGAACTATCTAGGACTAGTCTAGGACCTGTCTAGGATTTGTCTAGGACTATCTAGGATTTGTCTAGGACTATCTAGGAGATAGTCTAGGACTATCTACGATTTGTCTAGGACTATCTAGGAGATAGTCTAGGACTATCTAGGTTTTGTCTAGGACTATCTAGAAAATAGCCCAGGACTATCTAGGATATAGTGTAGGACTATCTAGGATTTGTCTAGGACTATCTAGGAGATAGTCTAGGACTATCTAGGTTTTGTCTAGGACTATCTAGAAAATAGTCCAGGACTATCTAGGATATAGTTTAGGACTATCTAGGATTTGTCTAGAACTATCTAGGAGATATTATAGGACTATCTAGGATTTGTCTTGGACTATCTAGAAGATAGTCTAGGACTATCTAGGATCTAGTCTAGGACTATCTAGGAGATAGTCTAGGACTATTTAGGAGATAGTCTAGGACTATCTAGGAGATAGTCTAGGACTATCTAGGATTTGTCTAGGACTATCTAGGAGATAGTCTAGGACTATCTAGGAGATATTCTAGGACTATCTAGGATCTAGTCTAGGACTATCTAGGATTTGTCTAGGACTATCTAGGATTTGTCTAGGACTATCTAGGAGATAGTCTAGGACTATCTACGATTTGTCTAGGACTATCTACGATTTGTCTAGGACTATCTAGGAGATAGTCTAGGACTATCTAGGATCTAGTCTAGGACTATCTAGGATTTGTCTAGGACTATCTAGGATATCGTCTAGGACTATCTAGGAGATAGTCTAGGACTATCTAGGATGTGTCTAGGACTATCTAGGATCTAGTCTAGGACTATCTAGGATTTGTCTAGGACTATCTAGGAGATAGTCTAGGACTATCTAGGATCTAGTCTAGGACTATCTAGGAGAGAGTCTAGGACTATCTAGGAGATAGTGAAGGACTATCTGGGATTTGTCTAGGACTATCTAGGAGATAGTCTAGGATTATCTAGGAGATAGTCTAGGACTATCTAGGAGATAGTCTAGGACTATCTAGGAGATAGTCTAGGACTATCTAGGAGATAGTCTAGGATTATCTAGAATTTGTCTAGGACTATCTAGGATTTGTCTAGGACTATCTAGGATTTGTCTAGGACTATCTAGGAGATAGTCTAGGACTATCTAGGAGATAGTCTAGGACTATCTAGGAGATAAACTAGGACTATCTAGGAGATAGTCTAGGACTATCTAGGATCTAGTCTAGGACTATCTAGGAGATAGTCTAGTACTATCTAGGATCTAGTCTAGGACTAGTTTAGCGTGTTTTCTAGTGACTTTTTAGTAAATTTTAGCGGGTTTTCTAGTGACTTTTTAGTAACTTTTAGCGTGTTTTCGAAGGACTTTTTAGTAACTTTTAGCGTGTTTTCTAGGGACTTTTTGGTGACTTTTATCGTGTTTTCTAGTGACTTTTAGCGTGTTTTCTGGTGTCTTTTTAGTAACTTTTAGCGGGTTTTCTAGTGACTTTTTAGTGACTTTTAGCGTGTTTTCTGGTGACTTTTAGTAACTTTTAGCGTGTTTTCTTGTGACTTTTTGTTAACTTTTAGCGGGTTTTGTAGTGACTTTTTAGTAACTTTTAGCGGGTTTTCTGGTGACTTTTTAGAGACTTTTAGCGGGTTTTCTAGTGACTTTTTAGTAACTTTTAGCGGGTTTTCTGGTGACTTTTTAGTGACTTTTAGCGTGTTTTCTAGTAACTTTTTAGTAACTTTTAGCGTGTTTTCTAGACTTTTTAGTGACTTTTAGCGTATTTTCTAGTGACTTTTTAGTAACTTTTAGCGTGTTTTCTAGTGACTTTTTAGTGACTTTTATCGTGTTTTCTGGTGACTTTTTAGTAACTTTTAGCGGGTTTTCTAGTGACTTTTTGGCAACTTTTAGCGGGTTTTCCAGTTACTTTTTAGTAACTTTTAGCGGGTTTTCTAGTGACTTTTTAGTAACTTTTAGCGGGTTTTCTAGTGACTTTTTAGTGACTTTTAGCGTGTTTTCTAGTGACTTTTTAGTAACTTTTAGCGTCTTTTCTGGTTACTTTTAGTAACTTTTAGCGGGTTTTCTAGTGACTTTTTAGTGTTATATAGTTATACTTGTACTGTTATACTTGTACTGTTATATAGTTATACTTGTACTGTTATATAGTTATACTTGTACTGTTATATAGTTATACTTGTACTGTTATATAGTTATACTTGTATTGTTATATAGTTATACTTGTACTGTTATATAGTTATACTTGTATTGTTATATAGTTATACTTGTATTGTTATATAGTTATACTTGTATTGTTATATAGTTATACTTGTATTGTTATATAGTTATACTTGTACTGTTATATAGTTATACTTGTACTGTTATATAGTTACACTTGTACTGTTATATAGTTATACTTGTATTGTTATATAGTTATACTTGTATTGTTATATAGTTATACTTGTACTGTTATATAGTTATACTTGTACTGCTATATAGTTATACTTGTATTGTTATATAGTTATACTTGTATTGTTATATAGTTATACTTGTATTGTTATATAGTTATACTTGTATTGTTATATAGTTATACTTGTATTGTTATATAGTTATACTTGTATTGTTATATAGTTATACTTGTATTGTTATATAGTTATACTTGTATTGTTATATAGTTATACTTGTACTGTTATATAGTTATACTTGTACTGCTATATAGTTATACTTGTATTGTTATATAGTTATACTTGTATTGTTATATAGTTATACTTGTATTGTTATATAGTTATACTTGTATTGTTATATAGTTATATTTGTATTGTTATATAGTTATACTTGTATTGTTATATAGTTATACTTGTATTGTTATATAGTTATACTTGTACTGTTATATAGTTATACTTGTACTGCTATATAGTTATACTTGTATTGTTATATAGTTATACTTGTATTGTTATATAGTTATACTTGTATTGTTATATAGTTATACTTGTATTGTTATATAGTTATACTTGTATTGTTATATAGTTATACTTGTACTGTTATATAGTTATACTTGTACTGTTATATAGTTATACTTGTATTGTTATATAGTTATACTTGTATTGTTATATAGTTATACTTGTACTGTTATATAGTTATACTTGTATTGTTATATAGTTATACTTGTACTGTTATATAGTTATACTTGTATTGTTATATAGTTATACTTGTATTGTTATATAGTTATACTTGTATTGTTATATAGTTATACTTGTATTGTTATATAGTTATACTTGTATTGTTATATAGTTATACTTGTATTGTTATATAGTTATACTTGTACTGTTATATAGTTATACTTGTATTGTTATATAGTTATACTTGTATTGTTATATAGTTATACTTGTATTGTTATATAGTTATACTTGTATTGTTATATAGTTATACTTGTACTGTTATATAGTTATACTTGTATTGTTATATAGTTATACTTGTATTGTTATATAGTTATACTGTTATATAGTTATACTTGTACTGTTATATAGTTATACTTGTATTGTTATATAGTTATACTTGTACTGTTATATAGTTATACTTGTACTGTTATATAGTTATACTTGTATTGTTATATAGTTATACTTGTACTGTTATATAGTTATACTTGTACTGTTATATAGTTATACTTGTATTGTTATATAGTTATACTTGTACTGTTATATAGTTATACTTGTACTGTTATATAGTTATACTTGTATTGTTATATAGTTATACTTGTACTGTTATATAGTTATACTTGTATTGTTATATAGTTATACTTGTATTGTTATATAGTTATACTTGTATTGTTATATAGTTATACTTGTATTGTTATATAGTTATACTTGTATTGTTATATAGTTATACTTGTACTGTTATATAGTTATACTTGTACTGTTATATAGTTATACTTGTATTGTTATATAGTTATACTTGTACTGTTATATAGTTATACTTGTACTGTTATAGTCGTATGTAGATATAGACACGGGCAATCCATCGGTAAAAGAATGACGTCGCTATCTATAATAGTTTAGCCGTAATGGCTAAAAAACCGTCAAGCATAGATCAGCGCCCCTAGCGGCAGTTGCTGACGTTACGGAGTGACAGTGTTGTAGTGGTATGTAGATCTAGACACGGGCAATCCATCAATACAAGAATCATGTCGATATCAAAAATAGTGTAGCTGCTAGAACGAAAAAACCGTCGCGCATAGCGTTCAGCGCCTCTGGCGGCGGCGCTATGAGTTACGCTATGACCATGTTATAATCAAATGTAGATCTCGAGATGACAAATCCACCGGTGAAAGAATCATTTCTCTATCTATAATGGTTCAAGAGATATTATCAAAAACGGGGTTGTAACAGACATAAAAATTTCTAGTTTCAGGTGTGTGAACCGAATCAAAATGCCAAAAATCTAAGGCCCCTTTGGGAAGTTTTATAATATTTCCCACAAGAAGACATTGTGAGGAAGATTTGTGTTGGTTTTGGAGCAACTGGTGTTCTTGGTTAGAGCGCTAGAGTCCGTAGATCGATGCGTTGTTTACGGCTTTTTAGTAGTCGGCATTTTAGCCGTGAGCCAAAAAATGACATTTTCGGAAGCTTCGTTCTTAGACATAAATTAACGCAGGGAATCCAAATTAATATAGGCTTGTTTAACAGAGTCTTGGCTTCGTATCTGTCTCTTAGACATTGGCGTAAGGCCCTTAGTGTGCCCGTGGGACTTTGTCAAAGGGTCGCTGGTGAGCGACATTTCTAGGGGAAATCGGACGCTTGTTGACAAAGAACTAGGGATTTTTTGTGAACTTTTGTAACATATTCTATAAGAAGGCATTACGATGAGACATCCTATAAAATTTGGTGCAAAAGCAATAAATGGTGTAGTCGCTAGGCCCGAAAAACTTTCGCGCATAGTGCGTCAGCGCGTCAGCGCCTCTGGCGGAGGCGGTATAAGTTACGCATTGACCATGTTATAATCAAAAGTAGAACTCGTGAGGAAAAATCCATCGGTGAAAGAATCATTTCTCTATCTATAATGGTTCAAGAGATATTAGCAAAAACGGGGTCCTAAAATACGTACAAATTTCTAGTTTCAGGTGTGTGAACGGCGGCAAAATGCCGAAAATCTAAGGGCCCTTTGGGAAGTTTTATAATTTTTGCCACAAGAAGACATTGTGAGGAAGATTTGTGTGGGTTTTGGAGCAACTGGTGTTCTTGGTTAGAGCGCTAGAGTCCGTAGATCGATGCGTTGTTTACGGCTTTTTTCTTAGCGGCATTAGGCATAGCGTTCAGCGCTCTAGCGGCGACGGTATGAGTTACCGAGTGACGCTGATATAATCAAATGTAGTTCTCGTGAGGACAAATCCATCAGTGAAAGAATCATCTCTCTATCTATAACGGTTCATGAGTTATTAGATGAAAAGTGGTTATAAAAGATCTAAGGATTTCAAGTTTCAGGTGTGTGAAGCGAGGCAATATGCCGAAAATCTAAGGCCGCTTTGGGAACTTTTAAAATTTTTCCCACAAGAAGACATTGTGAGCAAGATTTGTGTTGGTTTTGGAGCAAGTGGTGTTCTTGGTTACAGCGCTAGAGTCCGTAGATCGATGCGTTGTTTACGGCTTTTTAGTAGTCGGCATTTTAGCCGTGAGCCAAAAAATGACATTTTCGGAAGCTTCGTTCTTAGACATAAGTTAACGCAGAGAATCCAAATTAATATAGGCTTGTATAAGAGAGTCTTGGCTTCGTTTCTGTCTTTTAGACATTGGAGTAGGGCCCTTGGTGCGCCCGTGGGCCCATCTCAAAGGGACGCCGGTGAGAGACATATTCAAGCCGTTTTTGTGAACTTTATTAAGTGCAACTGCGACAAGACTTAAATATCGTCTAGAAGAGGTTAGCATGAGCCCGTCTATCGATTTTCGAGTTGCTGCTGTCACTGGTTTGAGGGCGGGAGTCCTTGGTTCGCATAAAACAGTTCCGAGTCGTTTTCGTGTACTTGTACAAGAGTGACTGCGACGAGACTTTAATATCGTCTAGAAGGACTTAGTGCGAGGCTGCCTATCGATTTTCGTGACTTTGGTGCTATTAGATTGGCCGCGAGAGCGACATTTTGGTAAAATGTTTTTTTTTTTTTTTCTCCGGAACGGGTGGCCGGAGAGGAGCGAAATTCGGAAGGAGGTGTTAGAATAACGCCTACTTTTGGGATATGAGGTGCGATTGCCTAAATTGTAAGCGAGAGGGGGGGTTAGTTGGGCGTGTTCGGGAAATATGGAATAGCTGCGTAAGTATGGGTCGCGCGGCCTCGGTTCACATAAGGTTCTTTGTAGAGGACGTAATTGCGAAGCCGCCCAGCGAATTTGGAGGTGGTAGGGTCCTCGGTTCGAGCGTTACGGAGCCCCAAAGTATTGGTGAAAAACCGGAAAAAGTGCAGATATCGAGATGCGGCTTGGTGCAGAAGAAAGCTAGTTTCGAGTAGGGTTCGTGCAACGAGTTTGGTTTCTTAACTCCAAACGGTGCGCGCAGGGCGCTTTACTTTCGCTAATCGAAAATTGTCACGATCGGCCGAACGGCTGGACCGAGCGAGACGCGGCTAGCGTCAAAAAAAACTTTGACGTGAGAATAAGAATGTATTAAAGTTTGGTTCCTTAACTCGTAGCGGTTTGGGCGCAATCGATTTTTAGTTCGGAATAAACGAGTAGTTAGTGATTTTTTTTCCTCGCTTCGCTCGGAAAAAAGAACTATCCACTGCGCGCTTGGGACGCGGCAGTCTTTGGGAACGGGGGTGGGGTCTCGAGCCGGCAACTTTGCCAGTCGCGTGTGCCTGAGCTCCTGAATTTCGGCCAATTACTCCGGACATCTTTGACCTAGGAAGTGAAACTTGGTACCAAATGAAAGTGCTCTTTACCAGCTTGCCATACATGCTTTTAGTTTTGTCCTGCGTCCATTAGTTCGGCGTCTAGACGCCAAAGTACAGTGGCATAGGATTGCGTCCATTTCTGGACGTCGTGTGCAAATTGTGACTAGTGCATATTAAAGTGGGTGTTAAAATTAGTGTGCATGCCGAGTTTGGTGCAGATTGCACCAGTAGTTTGCGAGATGTAAGCCTCGGAAGTTTGCATGAATTTTCATTGTTCTGCAAAGCCTAGCGTGGGTTGTGACGTCACTAGCCAGCCCTGGCAACAGCACGTTGTCGGTCCTAGCTCCGCCGTCCTTGGTCGCAGAGACTCGAACCAGGTATGAAATGAAAGCCCTTAATTTGTGCTTTAACATGTTTTTTTCAGATTTGAGATCGGACCTTTGGTTCGGCAATTATAGACAAAAAACTGGTTAGGCCCTTTGACCCGCTTCTCGACTTTTACACTCTAATAGCTTCGAGCCACTAATTAAATAAGTCGCTGTTCAAAGTTTGGTGCAGATCGCACGAGAACTTTGGGAGAAATTAACAGAATTATCTTACGCACGTACACATTTGGGAATGGAAAGTTACAAGAAATATTTCCTAGAAATTTCGTAAATATATTTCCCTTAAAAATTCGATTCCTCCCGAACCGTAAGTGCTATAAGCGTGATCGAGGTGTCAAACTCTTTCTTATAAAAAGCCCGAGAAGCTGTGCTATGCGGCTTTGCTCTCCGACCCTTGGTTCGACCCCTAGCACGTCATTGGAAACTTTTGTTATAACTAGGAAACGGCTGCCGATATTCGAGATCTGACTTTATATCCCGTTAGCACACGTCTGGTACTACGTGCGCGCCGAGTGTGGTCGTTCTCCGGCCACGCGTTTAGAGTCCGCGGTTCGATATATGTTTCCCCCTTTGATAATTAATAACTCTGTCGCTAAGGGTAGCACAGACTTGAACCAGGTATCAAATGAAAGCCCTTGACTTGAGGTTTAACATGTTTTTTTCAGATTTGAGATCGGCCCTTTGGTTCGGCCTGTGGACGCGGGAGACTGTTTACGCCCTTTTGCACCGCTTTTTTAGACTTTTTGACTTTAGTAGGTTGTTGCTAGTAATTAAATATGTCACTGTTCAAAGTTTGGTGCAGATCGGCCCAGAACTTTGGGAGATATTAACAGAATTATCTTACGCAAAAATGGTCCCCGACCTAGGCAGGTGGGTACAACTGCGTAGTATATTCATACGTAAAATAAAACGCGCAACCTTCAAAATTCGAGAACTCCCGAACCGCTGGTCCGATTAACGTGATCGAGGTGTCAAACTCTTTCTCGTAAAAATCCCGAGGAGCTGCAGTAAGCGGCATTGCTCTCCGACCCTTGGTTCGACCCCTACGCAAATCACTATTTTTTGTGTACTTTCTCGTCGCTTTCTCGACAGTTTGAACACGACTTGTTCTAGTACTTCTCAGTGAAGGTCAGCCTTTCGAGTTTGAAGCAAAAACTAACTCATTTGTGACCGCTGGAAGCTGCCGAACTTTATCCAGACGATTGTTATAACTAGTAAATGGCTGCCGATATAAGAGATCTGACTTTATATCCCGTTAGCACACGTTTAGTACTACGTGCCTGCCGGGTCTGGTCCCGCTCGGCCCAGGCGTTTAGAGTCCGCGGTTCGATAACCGTTACGACCTTAGATATTTAATATCTCTGTCGCTAATAGCAGCAATGACGTGTAACTACGACATGTACTAGTACTTATCAGTGAAGGTCCGCCTTTCGAGTTTGAAGCACTAACTAGCTCATTTGTGACCGCTGGAAGCTCTTAAACTTTGCCAAACTATACCTTATATCTAGAAAACGGCTGCCGATATAAGAGACCTGACTTTATATCCCGTTAGCACACGTCTAGTACAGCGTGCCTGCCGAGCCTCGTCCAATTCGGCCCCCGCGTTTAGAGTCCCCGGTTCGATAACCGTTACGACCTTTGATAATTAATATCTCTGTCCCTAATAGCAGCAAAGACTTGTAACTCGGCAGGAAGGTTCTCGCCTAACTCTAGTACAGGAATCTTAGTTTGGCTCGTACGCGAGATACGCGCAACTAGCCTAAACGGAAGGTATCCGCTTACGGTATTTGGGGTTTACGCGGTCGACTTTTTGACAGTCGAAGGTGTTAGAGCACTCCAAAGTTCGCTCCCCGGCGAAATTTGGCGTTTCCCGCTCTTCGGCAAACCCGCAGAAAAACCGCCCGAGTAAAATAAATTTTTAAACGGTGCGTCCTATCGCAAAAGTGAACATAAACTTTTTTGTAGGGCTCGTCGAGATTGACACGATTTCCGATTTTGGTGGTCATCGTCCAAGCGGTTCGGCCGCGAGAGCGGTCTCGGGAACTTAGCCCCCTCACCTCTAAGCGCCCGTATATAGTACACCTAGGCTTTGTGTCGCTGTCTGAGACACTTTACCTAACTTTTGAACAGAGGACCGCAGAGACTTGCGAGAGGTGTCAAACTCTTCCTCTAGTCGAGTACTATCACCCCCTGTGCCGCATTAGCTTACGGCTGTACTAGGTTCGATACCGCGACCCGCGGAAAGGTCCGGTACCTCGGATGATGGGCTTGCGGTATAGATATAAGGTTTTTGACCACCGATCCTGTTAGGGGAGGTAATATGACCCGGGAATACCGAGTTTGGTACCCGTCCGCCCGACCGCGGCCCAGAAATAAGCCCCCGAAGGTAACGCCCTTTTCCCGCCAGAGCCGTAGCTCCTAAACCGTGCGACGGATCCTAACGGTGAAAATGACCATTCTCATCTAGGACTATATCGGAGCTTATCTAGGACTATATACGAGCTTATCTAGGTTTATCTAGGAGCTCATCTAGGACTATATACGAACTTATCTAGGTTTGTGTAGGAGCTCATGTAGGACTATATACGAGCTTATCTAGGTTTGTCTAGGAGCTCATGTAGGACTATATAGGACCTTATCTAGCTTTATCTAGGAGCTCATCTAGGTTTATCTAGGAGCTCAACTAGGTTTATCTAGGAGCTCATCTAGGACTATCTAGTAGCTCATCTATGACTATCTAGTAGCTCATCTAGGTTTATCTAGGAGCTCATCTAGGACTATCTAGGAGCTCATCTAGGACTATCAAGGAGCTCATCTAGGACTATCTAGGGGCTCATCTAGGACTATCTAGGCGCTCATCTAGGACTATCTAGGCGCTCATCTAGGAATATCTAGGAGCTCATCTAGGACTATATACGAGCTTATCTAGGTTTATCTAGGAGCTCATCTAGGACCATCTAGTAGCTCATCTGGGTTTATCTAGGAGCTCATCTAGGACTATCTAGGAGTTCATCTAGGTTTATCTAGGAGCACATCTAGGTTTATCTAGGAGCTCATCTAGGTTTATCTAGGAGCTCATCTAGGACTATCTAGGAGCTCATCTAGGTTTATCTAAGAGCTCATCTAGAACTATCTAGCAGCTCATCTGGGACTATCTAGGAGCTCATCTAGGTTTATCTAGGAGCTCATCTAGGACTATCTAGGAGCTCATCTAGGTTTATCTAAGAGCTTATCTAGAACTATCTAGCAGCTCATCTGGGACTATCTAGGAGCTCATCTAGGTTTATCTAGGAGCTCATCTAGGACTATCTAGTAGCTCATCTATGACTATCTAGTAGCACATCTAGGTTTATCTAGGAGCTCATCTAGGACTATCTAGGAGCTCATCTAGGACTATCAAGGAGCTCATCTAGGACTATCTAGGAGCTCATCTAGGACTATCTAGGCGCTCATCTAGGACTATCTAGGCGCTCATCTAGGAATATCTAGGAGCTCATCTAGGACTATATACGAGCTTATCTAGGGTTATCTAGGAGCTCATCTAGGACCATCTAGTAGCTCATCTGGGTTTATCTAGGAGCTCATCTAGGACTATCTAGGAGTTCATCTAGGTTTATCTAGGAGCACATCTAGGTTTATCTAGGAGCTCATCTAGGTTTATCTAGGAGCTCATCTAGGACTATCTAGGAGCTCATCTAGGTTTATCTAAGAGCTCATCTAGAACTATCTAGCAGCTCATCTGGGACTATCTAGGAGCTCATCTAGAACTATCTAGGAGCTCATCTAGGACTATCTAGGAGCTCATCTAGGACTATCTAGGAGCTCATCTAGGACTATCAAGGAGCTCATCTAGGACTATCTAGGAGCTCATCTAGGAATATCTAGGAGCTCATCTAGGAATATCTAGGAGCTCATCTAGGACTATCTAGGAGCTCATCTAGGACTATCTAGGAGCTCATCTAGGACTATCTAGGAGCTCATCTAGGACTATCTAGGAGCTCATCTAGGACTATCTAGGAGCTCATCTAGGACTATCAAGGAGCTCATCTAGGACTATCTAGGAGCTCATCTAGGAATATCTAGGAGCTCATCTAGGAATATCTAGGAGCTCATCTAGGACTATCTAGGAGCTCATCTAGGACTATCTAGGAGCTCATCTGGGACTATCTAGGAGCTCATCTAGGATTATCTAGGAGCTCATCTAGGATTATTGAGCGGATCTGGGACTATCTAGGTGCTGATCTAGGACTATCTAGGAGCTCATCTAGGATTACCTAGCAGCTCATCTAGGACTATCTAGGAAGTCATCTAGGACTATCTAGGAGCTCATCTAGGACTATCTAGGCGCTCATCTAGGACTATCTAGGCGCTCATCTAGGAATATCTAGGAGCTCATCTAGGACTATCTAGGAGCTCATCTAGGACTATCTAGGAGCTCATCTGGGACTATCTAGCAGCTCATCTAGGATTATCTAGGAGCTCACCTAGGATTGTCTAGGAGCTCATCTAGGACCATCTAGGAGCTCATCTAGGTTTATCTAGGAGCTCATCTATGATTATCAAGGAGCTCATCTAGGTTTATCTAGGAGCTCATCTAGGACTATCTATGAGGTGATCTAGGACTATCTAGGAGCTCATCTAGGATTATCTAGCAGCTCATCTAGGACTATCTAGGAGCTCATTTAGGACTTTCTAGGAGCTCATCTAGGACTATCTAGGAGCTCATCTAGGACTATCTAGGAGCTCATCTAGGACTATCAAGGAGCTCATCTAGGACTATCTAGGAGCTCATCTAGGAATATCTAGGAGCTCATCTAGGATTATCTAGGAGCTCAACTAGGATTATCTAGGAGCTCATCTAGGACTATCTAGGAGCTCATCTCGGATTATCTAGGAGCTCATCTAGGATTATCTAGGAGCTCATCTAGGTTTATCTAGGAGCTCATCTAGGATTATCTCGGGGCTCATCTAGGATTATCTCGGAGCTCATCTAGGACTATCTAGGAGCTCATCTAGGTTTATCTAGGAGCTCATCTAGGACTATCTAGGAGCTCATCTAGGACTATCTAAGAGCTCATCTAGGACTATCTAGGAGCTCATCTGGGACTATCTAGGAGCTCATCTAGGTTTATCTAGGAGCTCATCTAGGACTATCTAGGAGCTCATCTAGGTTTATCTAGGAGCTCATCTAGGACTATCTAGGAGGTCATCTAGGTTTATCTAGGAGCTCATCTAGGTTTATCTAGGAGCTCATCTACGTTTAGCTAGGAGATCATCTAGGACTATCTAGGTGGTCATCTAGGTTTAAATAGGAGCTCATCTAGGTTTATCTAGGAGCTCATTTATGTTTATCTAGGAGCTCATCTAGGACTATCTAGGAGATAGTCTAGGACTATCTAGGATTTGTCTAGGAGGATCTAGGATTTGTCTAGGATTATCTAGGATTTGTCTAGGACTATCTAGGATCTAGTCTAGGACTATCTAGGATTTGTCTAGGACTGTCTAGGAGATAGTATAGCACTATCTAGGGTCTAGTCTAGGACTATCTAGGATTTGTCTAGGACTATCTAGGAGATAGTCTGGGACTATCTAGGATTTGTCTAGGACTATCTAGGAGATAGTCTAGGATTATCTAGGAGATAGTCTAGGACTATCTAGGAGATAGTCTAGGACTTTCTTGGATCTAGTCTAGGACTATCTAGAATTTGTCTAGGACTATCTAGGAGATAGTCTAGGATTATCTAGGAGATAGTCTAGGACTATCTAGGAGATAGTCTAGGACTATCTATGTGATAGTCTAGGAGTATCTAGGAGATAGCCTAGGACTATCTAGGATCTGTCTAGGACTATCTAGGGCATAGTCTAGGACTATCTAGAATTTGTCTAGAACTATCTAGGCGATATTCTAGGACTATCTAGGATTTGTCTAGGACTATCTAAGAGATAGTCCAGGACTATCTAGGATTTGTCTAGGACTATCTAGAAGATAGTCTAGGACTATCTAGGATCTAGTCTAGGACTATCTAGGAGATAGTCTAGGACTATCTAGGAGATAGTCTAGTACTATCTTGGATTTGTCGAGGACTATCTAGGAGATAGCCTAGGATTATCTAGGAGATAGTCTAGGAGTATCTAGGAGATGGTCTAGGACTATCTAGGAGATAGTCTAGGATTATCTAGGAGATAGTCTAGGACTATCTAGGAGATAGTCTAGGACTATCTAGGAGATAGCCTAGGACTATCTAGGATTTGTCTAGGACTATCTAGGGGATAGTTTAGGACTATCTAGTATTTGTCTAGAACTATCTAGGAGATATTCTAGGACTATCTAGGATTTGTCTAGGACTATCTAGGATCTAGTCTAGGACTATCTAGGGTCTAGTCTAGGACTATCTAGGATTTGTCTAGGACTATCTAGGACTATCTAGGAGATAGTCCAGGACTATCTAGGAGATAGTCTAGGACTATCTAGGATTTGTCTAGGACTATCTAGGAGATAGTCCAGGACTATCTAGGATTTGTCTAGGACTATCTAGGAGATAGTCTAGGACTATCTAGGATCTAGTCTAGGACTGTCTAGGATTTGTCTAGGACTATCTAGGAGATAGTCTAGGACGATCTAGGAGATAGTCTGGGACTATCTAGGATCTAGTCTAGGACTATCTATGATATGTCTAGGACTATCTAAGAGATAGTCTAGGATTAACAAGGAGATAGTCAAGGACTATCTAGGAGATAGTCTATGACTATCTATGTGATAGTCTAGGACTATCTAGGAGATAGTGTAGGACTATCTAGGATTTGTCTAGGACTATCTAGGAGATAGTCTAGGACTATCTAGGAGAGGGTCTAGAACTATCTAGGACTAGTCTAGGACTTGTCTAGGATTTGTCTTGAACTATCTAGGATTTGTCTAGGACTATCTAGGAGATAGTCTAGGACTATCTACGATTTGTCTAGGACTATCTAGGAGAAAGTCTAGGACTATGTAGGATTTGTCTAGGACTATCTAGAAGATAGTCTAGGACTATCTAGGAGGTAGTCTAGGACTATCTAGGACTTGTCTAGGACTTGTCTAGGATTTGTCTAGGAATATCTAGCAGATAGTCTAGGACTAGCTAGGAGATAGTCTAGGACTATCTAGGATTTGTCTAGGACTATCTAGGACTATCTAGGAGATAGTCCAGGACTATCTAGGAGATAGTCTAGGACTATCTAGGAGATAGTCTAGGACTATCTAGGATTTGTCTAGGACTATCTAGGAGATAGTCTAGGACTATCTAGGATTTGTCTAGGACTATCTAGGAGATAATCTAGGACTATCTAGGATCTAGTCTAGGACTATCTAGGATTTACTAGGACTATCTAGGAGATAGTCTAGGACGATCTAGGAGATAGTTTAGGACTATCTACGATCTAGTCTAGGACTATCTAGAATTTGTCTAGGACTATCTAGGAGATATTCTAGGACTATCTAGGATTTGTCTAGGACTATCTAGAAGATAGTCTAGGACTATCTAGGAGATAGTGTAGGACTATCTATGTGACAGTCTAGGACTATCTAGGAGATAGTCTAGGACTATCTAGGAGATAGTCTAGGACTATCTAGGATTTGTGTAGAACTATCTAGGAGATATTCTAGGACTATCTAGGAGATAGTCTAGGACTATCTAGGATCTAGTCTAGGACTATCTAGGATTTGTCTAGGACTATCTAGGAGATAGTCTAGGACTATCTAGGAGATAGTCTAGGACTATCTAGGATTTGTCTAGGACTATCTAGGAGATAGTCTAGGATAATCTAGGAGATAGTCTAGGACTATCTAGGAGATAGTCTAGGACTATCTAGGAGATAGTCTAGGACTATCTAGGAGATAGTCTAGGATTATCTAGGAGATAGACTAGGACTATCTATGAGATAGTCTAGGACTACCTTGGATCTAGTCTAGGACTATCTAGAAGATAGTCTAGGACTATCTAGGAACTAGCCTAGGACTATCTAGGAGATAGTCTAGGACTATCTAGAAGATAGTCTAGGACTATCTAGGAGATAGTCTAGGACTATCTAGGATTTGTCTAGGACTATCTAGGAGATAGTCTAGGATTATCTAGGAGATAGTCTAGGACTATCTAGCAGATAGTCTAGGACTATCTGGGAGATAGTCTAGGACTATCTAGGATCTAGTCTAGGACTATCTAGGATCTAGTCTAGGACTATCTAGGATTTGTCTAGGACTATCTAGGATATAGTCTAGGACTATCTAGGAGATAGTCTAGGACTATCTAGGATGTGTCTAGGACTATCTAGGATTTGTCTAGGACTATCTAGGATCTAGTCTAGGACTATCTAGGAGAGAGTCTAGGGCTATCTAGGAGATAGTCTAGGACTATCTAGGAGATAGTCTAGGACTATCTAGGATCTAGTCTAGGACTATCTAGGATTTGTCTAGGACTATCTAGGATATGGTCTAGGACTATCTAGGAGATGGTCTAGGACTATCTAGGAGATAGTCTAGGACTATCTAGGAGATAGTCTAGGACTATCTAGGAGATAGTCTAGGACTATCTAGAAGATAGTCTAGGACTATCTAGGATTTGTCTAGGACTATCTAGGAGTTAGTCTAGGACAATCTAGACGATAGTCTAGGACTATCTAGTAGATAGTCTAGTACTATCTAGGATCTAGTCTTGGACTATCTAGGATTTGTCTAGGATTATCTAGGATTTGTCTAGGACTATCTAGGAGGTAGTCTAGGACTATCTAGGAGATAGTCTAGGACTATCTAGGAGATAGTCTAGGACTATCTAGGAGATAGTCTAGGACTATCTAGGAGATAGTCTAGGACTATCTATGGCATAGTCTAGGACTATCTAGGATTTGTCTAGTATTTGTGTAGGACTATCTAGGACTTGTCTAGGATTTGTCTAGGATTTGTCTAGCACTATCTAGGATTTGTCTAGGACTTTCTAGGAGATAGTCTAGGAATATCTAGGATATAGTCTAAGACTATCTAGGATATATTCTAGGACTATCTAGGATCTAGTCTAAGACTATCTAGGATTTGTCTGGGACTATCTAGAATATAGTCTAGGACTATCGAGGATCTAGTCTAGGACTATCTAGGAGATAGTCTAGGACTATCTACGAGATAGTCTAGGACTATCTAGGATTTGCCTAGGACTATCTAGGACTAGTGTAGGACTTGACCAGGATTTGTCTAGGACTATCTAGGATTTGTCTAGGACTATCTAGGAGATAGTCTAGGACTATCTACGATTTGTCTAGGACTATCTAGGATCTAGTCTAGGTCTATCTAGGATTTGTCTAGGACTATGTAGGATTTGTCTAGGACTATCTAGGAGATAGTCTAGGACTATCTAGGAGATAGTCCAGGACTATCTAGGATTTGTCTAGGACTATCTAGGCTTTACTAGGACTATCTAGGAGATAGTCTAGGACGATCTAGGAGATAGTCTAGGACTATCTAGGAGATAGTCTAGGACTATCTAGGATTTGTCTAGGACTATCTAGGAGATAGTCTAGGATTATCTAGGAGATAGTCTAGGACTATCTCGGAGATAGTCTAGGATTATCTAGGAGATAGTCTAGGACTATCTCGGAGATAGTCTAGGACTATCTATGTGATAGTCTAGGACTATCTAGGAGATAGTCTAGGACTATCTAGGATTTGTCTAGGAGTATCTAGGGGATAGTCTAGGACTATCTAGGGTTTGTCTAGGACTATCTAAGAGATAGTCTAGGACTATCTAGGATTTGTCTAGGATTATCTAGGATTTGTCAAGGATTATCTAGGAGCTAGTCTAGGACTATCTAGGAGATAGTCTAGGATTATCTAGGAGATAGTCTAGGACTATCTCGGAGATAGTCTAGGACTATCTCGGAGATAGTCTAGGACTATCTAGGAGATAGTCTAGGACTATCAAGGATGTGTCTAGGACTATCTAGGATCTAGTCTAGGACTATCTAGGATTTGTCTAGGACTATCTAGGAGAAAGTCCAGGACTATCTAGGATCTAGTCTAGGACTAAGTAGGACTTGTCTAGGACTATCTAGGAGATAGTCTAGGATTATCTAGGAGATAGTCTAGGATTATCTAGAAGATAGTCTAGGACTATCTAGGATCTACTATAGGACTATCTAGGATTTGTCTAGGACTATCTAGGAGATAGTCTAGGACTATCTAGGAGATAGTCTAGAACTATCTAGGAGATAGTCTAGGATTATATAGGATATAGTCTAGGACTATCTAGGATTTGTCTGGGACTATCTAGGAGTTAGTCTAGGACTATCTAGACGATAGTCTAGTTCTATCTAGGAGATAGTCTAGGACTATCTAGCATCTAGTATAGGACTATCCAGGAATTGTCTAGGACTATCTAGGATTTGTCTAGGACTATCTAGGAGATAGTGTAGGACTATCTAGGATTTGTCTAGGACTATGTAGGAGATAGTCCAGGACTATCTAGTAGATAGTCTA
This sequence comes from Mantis religiosa, assembly GCA_030765055.1. Lineage (NCBI taxonomy): Eukaryota > Metazoa > Arthropoda > Insecta > Mantodea > Mantidae > Mantis > Mantis religiosa. The sequence goes on from JAUKNK010000294.1 coordinate 635,958, forward strand.
GGACTATCTAGGATTTGTCTAGGACTATCTAGGAGATAGTCCAGGACTATCTAGGATTTGTCTAGGACTATCTAGGATTTGTCTAGGACTATCTAGGATTTGTCTAGGACTATCTAGGAGGTAGTCTAGGACTATCTAGGAGATAGTCTAGGACTATCTAGGAGATAGTCTAGGACTATCTAGGATTTGTCTAGGACTATCTAGGAGCTCGTCTAGGTTTATCTAGGAGCTCATCTAGGTTTATCTAGGAGCTCATCTAGGTTTATCTAGGAGGTCATCTAGGTTTATCTAGGAGCTCATCTGGGACTATCTAGGAGTTCATCTAGGACTATCTAGGATTAAGTCTAGGACTATCTAGGATCTGTCTAGGACTATCTAGGAGATAGTCTAGGACTATCTAGGAGATAGTCTAGGACTATCTGCGTGATAGTCTAGGACTATCTAGGAGATAGTCTAGGACTATCTAGGATTTGTCTAGGACTATCTAGGAGATAGTCTAGGATTATCTAGGAGATAGTCTAGGACTATCTAGCAGGTAGTCTAGGACTATCTAGGAGATAGTCTAGGACTATCTAGGAGATAGTGTAGGACTATCTAGGATCTAGTCTAGTACTATCTAGGATTTGTCTAGGACTATCTAGGATATAGTCTAGGACTATCTAGGAGATAGTCTAGGACTATCTAGGATGTGTCTAGGACTATCTAGGATCTAGTCTAGGACTATCTAGGTTCTAGTCTAGGACTATCTAGGAGAAAGTCTAGGACTATCTAGGAGATAGTCTAGGACTATCTAGGAGATAGTGTAGGACTATCTAGGATTTGTCTAGGACTATCTAGGAGATAGTCTAGGATTATATAGGAGATAGTCTAGGACTATCTAGGAGATAGTCTAGGACTATCTAGGAGATAGTCTAGGACTATCGATGTGATAGTCTAGGACTATCTAGGATTTGTCTAGGACTATCTAGGAGATAGTCTAGTATTATCTAGGAGATAGTCTAGAACTATCTAAGAGATAGTCTAGGACTATCTAGGAGATAGTCTAGAACTATCTAGGACTAGTCTAGGACTTGTCTAGGATTTGTCTAGGACTATCTAGGATTTGTCTAGGACTATCTAGGAGATAGTCTAGGACTATCAACGATTTGTCTAGGACTATCTAGGTTTTGTCTAGGACTATCTAGGAGATAGTCTAGGTCTATCTAGGACTTGTCTAGGACTTGTCTAGGATATGTCTAGGAATATCTAGGAGATAGTCTAGGACTAGCTAGGAGATAGTCTAGGGCTATCTAGGATTTGTCTAGGACTATCTAGGAGATAGTGTAGGACTATCTAGGATTTGTCTAGGACTATCTAGGAGATAGTCTAGGATTATATAGGATCTAGTCTAGGACTATCTAGGATTTGTCTGGGACTATCTAGGAGATAGTCTAGGACTATCTAGGAGATAGTTTATGACTATCTAGTATTTGTCTAGGACTATCTAGGAGATAGTCCAGGACTATCTAGGATCTAGTCTAGGACTAAGTAGGATTTGTCTAGGACTATCTAGGAGATAGTCTAGGATTATCTAGGAGATAGTCTAGGACTATCTAGGAGATAGTCTAGGACTATCTAGGAGATAGTCTAGGACTATCTAGGATTTGCCTAGGACTATCTAGGAGATAGTCTAGGATTATCTAGGAGATAGTCTAGGATTATCTAGGAGATAGTCTAGGACTATCTACGAGATAGTCTAGGACTATCTAGGAGATAGTCTAGGACTATCTAGGAGATAGTCTAGGACTATCTAGGATTATCTAGGATTTGTCTAGAACTATCTAGGAGATATTCTAGGACTATCTAGGATTTGTCTAGGACTATCTAGAAGATGGTCTAGGACTATCTAGGATCTAGGCTAGGACTATCTAGGAGATAGTCTAGGACTATCTAGGAGATAGTCTAGGACTATCTAGGAGATAGTCTAGGATTATCTAGGAGATAGTCCAGGACTATCTAGGTGATAGTCTAGGAGTATCTAGGAGATAGTCTAGGACTATCTAGGATCTAGAGTAGGACTATCTAGGAGATGGTCTAGGATTATCTAGGAGATAGTCTAGGACTATCTAGGAGATAGTCTAGGACTATCTAGGAGATAGTCTAGGACTATCTATATGATAGTCTAGGACTATCTAGGAGATAGTCTAGGACTATCTAGGATTTGTCTAGGACTATCTAGGGGATAGTCTAGGACTATCTAGGATTTGTCTAGGACTATCTAAGAGATAGTCTAGGACTATCTAGGATTTGTCTAGGACTATCTAGGATCTAGTCTAGGACTATCTAGGAGATAGTCTAGGACTATCTAGGGGAGAGACTAACACTATCTAGGATTTGTCTAGGACTATCTAGGAGATAGTCTAGGACTATCTAGGAGATAGTTTAGGACTATCTAGGAGATAGTTTAGGACTATCTAGGATCTAGTCTAGGAGTATCTAGGATTTGTCTAGGACTATCTAGGAGATAGTCTAGGACTATCTAGGAATTGCCTAGGACTATCCTGGAGATAGTCTAGGACTATCTAGGAGATAGTCTAGGACTATCTACGAGATAGTCTAGGACTATCTAGGATTTGTCTAGTACTATCTAGGAGATGGTCAAGGACTATCTAGGAGATAGTCTAGGACTATCTAGCAGATAGTCTAGGACTATCTAGGAGATAGTCTAGGACTATCTAGGATCTAGTCTAGGACTATCTAGGAGAGAGTCTAGGACTATCTAGGAGATAGTCTAGGACTATCTAGGAGATAGTCTAGGACTATCTAGGAGATAGTCTAGGATTATCTAGGATCTAGTCTAGGACTATCTAGGATTTGTCTAGGACTATCTAGGATTAGTCTAGGACTATCTAGGAGATAGTCTTGGACTATCTAGGAGATATTCTAGGACTATCTAGGATCTAGTCTAGCACTATCTAGGATTTGTCTAGGAGTATCTAGGAGATAGTCTAGGATTATCTAGGATTTAGTCTAGAACTATCTAGGAGATAGTCTAGGACTATCTAGGAGATAGTCTAGAACTATCTAGGACTAGTCTACGACCTGTCTAGGATTTGTCTAGGACTATCTAGGATTTGTCTAGGACTATCTAGGAGATAGTCTAGGACTATCTACGATTTGTCTAGGACTATCTAGGAGATAGTCTTAGACTATCTAGGTTTTGTCTAGGACTATCCAGAAAATAGTCCAGGACTATCTAGGAGATAGTCTAGGACTATCTAGGACTTGTCTAGGACTTTTCTAGGATTTGTCTAGGAATATCTAGGAGATAGTCTAGGACCAGCTAGGAGATAGTCTAGGACTATCTAGGACTTGTCTAGGACTATCTAGGAGATAGTCCAGGACTATCTAGGAGATAGTCTAGGACTATCTAGGATTTGTCTAGGACTATCTAGGAGATAGTCCAGGACTATCTAGGATTTGTCTAGGACTATCTAGGATCTAGTCTAGGACTATCTAGGAGATAGTCTAGGACGATCTAGGAGATAGTCTAGGAATATCTAGGATCTAGTCTAGGACTATCTAGGATTTGTCTAGGACTATCTAGGAGATAGTCTAGGATTATCTAGGAGATAGTCTAGGACTATCTCGGAGATAGTCTAGGATTATCTAGGAGATAGTCTAGGACTATCTCGGAGATAGTCTAGGACTATCTATGTGACAGTCTAGGACTATCTAGGAGATAGTGTAGGACTATCTAGGATTTGTCTAGGACTATCTAGGGGATCGTCTAGGACTATCTAGGATTTGTCTAGGACTATCTAGAATCTAGTCTAGGACTATCTAGGAGATAGTCTAGGACTATCTAGGAGATAGTCTAGGACTATCTAGGAGATAGTCTAGGACTATCTAGGAGATAGTCTAGGACTATCTAGGATTTGTCTAGGACTATCTAGGAGATAGTCTAGGATTATCTAGGAGATAGTCTAGGACTATCTAGGAGATAGTCTAGGACTTTCTTGGATCTAGTCTAGGACTATCTAGAATTTGTCTAGGACTATCTAGGAGATAGTCTAGGATTATCTAGGAGATAGTCTAGGACTATCTAGGAGATAGTCTAGGACTATCTATGTGATAGTCTAGGAGTATCTAGGAGATAGCCTAGGACTATCTAGTATCTGTCTAGGACTATCTAGGGGATAGTCTAGGACTATCTAGAATTTGTCTAGAACTATCTAGGAGATATTCTAGGACTATCTAGGATTTGTCTAGGACTATCTAGAAGATAGTCTAGGACTATCTAGGATCTAGGCTAGGACTATCTAGGAGATAGTCTAGGACTATCTAGGAGATAGTCTCGGACTATCTAGGAGATAGTCTAGGACTATCTAGGATCTAGTCTAGGACTATCTAGGATTTAACTAGGACTCTCTAGGAGATAGTCTAGGACTATCTAGGGTCTAGTCTAGGACTATCTAGGATTTGTCTAGGACTATCTAGGAGATAGTGTAGGACTATCTAGGGTCTAGTCTAGGACTATCTAGGATTTGTCTAGGACTATCTAGGTTTATCTAGGAGCTCATCAAGGACTATATAGGAGCTTATCTAGGTTTATCTAGGAGCTCATCTAGCTTTATCTAGGAGCTCATCTAGGTTTATCTAGGAGCTCATCTAGGTTTATCTAGGAGATCATCTAGGTTTATCTAGGAGCTCATCTAGGTTAAACTAGGAGCTCATCTAGGTTTATCTAGGAGCTCATCTAGGACTATCTAGGAACTCATCTAGGTTTATCTAGGAGCTCATTAAGGTTTATCTAGGAGATCATCTAGGTTTATCTAGGAGCTCATCAAGGTTTATCTAGGAGATCATCTAGGTTTATCTAGGATATCATCTAGGTTGAACTAGGAGATCATCTAGGTTTATTTAGGAGCTCATCTAGGTTTATCTAGGAGCTCATCTAGGTTTATCTAGGAGCTCATCTAGGACTATCTAGGAGCTCATCTAGGACTATATACGAGCTTATCTAGGTTTGTCTAGGAGCTCATGTAGGACTATATAGGAGCTTATCTAGGTGTATCTAGGAGCTCATCTAGGTTTATCTAGGAGATCATCTAGGACTATCTAGGAGATAGTCTAGGATTATCTAGGATCTAGTCTAGGACTATCTAGGATTTGTCTAAGACTATCTAGGAGATAGTCTAGGACTATCTAGGATATATTCTAGGACTATCTAGGATCTAGTCTAGGACTATCTAGGATTTGTCTAGGACTATCTAGGAGATAGTCTAGGATTATCTAGGAGATAGTCTAGGACTATCTAGGAGATAGTCTAGGACTATCTTGGATCTAGTCTAGGACTATCTACGATTTGTCTAGGACTATCTAGGAGATAGTCTAGGACTATCTAGGAGATAGTCTAGGAATATCTAGGGTCTAGTCTAGGACTATCTAGGATTTGTCTAGGACTATCTAGGAGATAGTCGAGGACTATCTAGGATTTGTCTAGGACTATCTAGGAGATAGTCTAGGACTATCTAAGAGATAGTCTAGGACTATCTAGGAGATAGTCTCGGACTATCTAGGAGATAGTCTAGGACTATCTAGGAGATAGTCTAGGACTATCTAGGATTTGTCTAGGACTATCTAGGAGATAGTCTAGGATTATCTAGGAGATAGTCTAGGACTATCTAGCAGGTAGTCTAGGACTATCTAGGAGATAGTCTAGGACTATCTAGGAGATAGTCTAGGACTATCTAGCATCTAGTCTAGTACTATCTAGGATTTGTCTAGGACTATCTAGGATATAGTCTAGGACTATCTAGGAGATAGTCTAGGACTATCTAGGATGTGTCTAGGACTATCTAGGATCTAGTCTAGGACTATCTAGGTTCTAGTCTAGGACTATCTAGGAGAAAGTCTAGGACTATCTAGGAGATAGTCTAGGACTATCTAGGAGATAGTGTAGGACTATCTAGGATTTGTCTAGGACTATCTAGGAGATAGTCTAGGATTATATAGGAGATAGTCTAGGACTATCTAGGAGATAGTCTAGGACTATCTAGGAGATAGTCTAGGACTATCGATGTGATAGTCTAGGACTATCTAGGATTTGTCTAGGACTATCTAGGAGATAGTCTAGGATTATCTAGGAGATAGTCTAGAACTATCTAAGAGATAGTCTAGGACTATCTAGGAG